>JABXWE010048296.1:0-13564 GCA_014611495.1 Limonius californicus
GGAAGGAGATAGACATTAATATAATATAAATCATTGAAATAAAGCGATTAAGAGGGTACGGACATGTAGAGAGGATGACAAATGAACGCTAGCTAGGAAGCTATGGATATGGGTCCGACCATACAACAGGAAAAATCCAACGGCCAAAAATCATGTACTTACTTACTTTTGCAAGTAACTTTATATATTCATAAAACTTTGCATTAGCAAACCAACACTCAGTGCATGATACTAAGGTTAAGAAACATTTCGACCTTTCCGAGCAATGCAAATTTCTTCGCTCTAAGGTTATCAATATTTCCGAATCATTTTAAGAATATCTAACATCATGTTGAACGCCGAATACTCCAGTGGTAAGAGGGCTTGGTTGGCAATGGGAAGTTCTCGGTACAAACCTTGGGATAAGCAGCAATTTTTCTGTAACTCCCAAGGTCGGTATCAAGCTCGGTTACCATTCGACGTTGGTATACAATTAACGGGGCTTCTCTTAACCACTGGCTGAGCAGGAGGAGTAACAAGGCCACACACAACATCATTCATACAATTAACACAAATAGTGCAAATGCCGATAGCGAATGTAGTTGAAGGGAGCCGGAGGAGAGTGAGAAAGTCCAAACAGGACTCACCGCCTTCAACTAATTCCGGATGTATGAATGGCACCTCGACACCGTAAGGTAAAAGAGGAATTGATGAAGAAGAAGAAAATCTTGTTCTTAGGGTTGTTTATATAATTATCTTTCAACACTACGATTAATTTTCGGCTTGGGTCGCGTCGTCAATTGGAGGTCACACTCAGCAAAGCCAGGATTACTGGTTACTGTTTGTGAACCTATACAAACTAACGTTTCGCAAGATATTGCAGCTTGCATCTTCAGATTTTTCGTAGTGCTGAATGCAAATCCGGGATGCGGAGGTACTTAAACCCTTTTCAGACAATCGAGCGGAACGTTGTAGTTCTGGTTGACCGTCGTCGTCAGGCGGGAACAAATGCGGCAGGGCATGACCGTGGAATCGGTCTTGTTCCGGAAACTTTAGAGGATAAACTACCGGTGTCCAAGCTTTGCTGAGCCTGAAAACATCCTCTTTGTTGATGTTATTGGGTTGTTTCTCAATCTCAATTACTTCTCGTATAATTCTTGGAAAGTAATGCAAAATTTTAGCAAGCACTCCAGCATTTTCAAAACCCATTTTGTTGCCAGTTATGCTGATGTGTTCCGGTACCGCCGATTTTGTGATGCGCATATGTTTGCTATCACCTATATGCTCTCGGGGTCTTAACTCGATGGAACGCCCAGTTTGCCCAATATGGTTTGTGCCACAGGAGCAGGGGATGTTGTAGATACCGGGTGATTTTAAGCTAGAAGTATGATCTTTAGCTGGTTGGAAACCTTTGCCTAGGATTTCTTTGGTCGTGAAGATTGTTTTTATGTTATGTTTTCTCAGAACATGCCCATATTATTCGTAGTACCTTTACTGTATGATAAAAAGGCTAAACAGGTGGAGAGAGTATGTGGAAGAACTTTACGAAGCAAAGAAGAATTAGCGAACATTGCAGAAGTAACAACAGGACCAGAAACTACTCGAGAGGAAGTTCAAAATGCAATTAACAGATTAAAAAGCAACAGAGCACGTTCAAGTTAATTGGCACTCCTAACATATCTATTTAATAAAATATATAACATCGGAGAATTACCAGATGAATGGCTCTCATCAATATTTATATAAATCCCTAAAAAGAAAAACACCACAAAATGCGAAGAACACCGAATAATAAGTCTTATGAGCCACGCCCTGAAAATCCTACTGAACAAGGTCCACTTACGAATCTACAAAAAACTAGAAGAAAACATTACAGAAACGCAGTTTCGGTTCAGAAGTGGATCAGGTACTAGAGAGGCTCTATTCAGCATACAAGTCCTAAGCGCAAGATAATAGCTGTGACATCTACGCATGCTTCATAGATTTTGAGAAGGCGTTAGACAAAGTTCGCCATCACAAGCTTTTAGAAACGCTTAGAACATCAGGTATCGACGACAAGGTTATACGTCTGATAAGGAACTTATATGCAGATCAACAATCAATAGTCCGGGTAGAACAGGAGACATCAACTAAATTTAGGAAAAAAGAGGAGTGAGACAGGGCTGTAAACTCTCACCATTACTCTTCAATGCTTACTCGGAGAAGTTATTTGCGTTAGCTCTCCAGGATATTACTGACGATGTCTCTAGCAATGGCGAAATAATTAACAACATGAGATACGCCGATGACACCGTACTTCTAGCTGATAGTGCTGAAGAACTTCAAAGAATAATCGACCGAATAACTGATATAAGTGAGCAATATGGAATGAAACTCAATCTCAAAAAAAAATAAAAATTATGGTTATAAGCAATAATAACATTATAAGAACACCCTTTTATGTTAATAACACAGAACTCCAACACACAGAAAAAAATCTCTTATTTAAGCTGTAATCTCAACAGGGACTGGGACCATTCGCAAGAGATAAAAATACGAATAGAAAAAGCCAGAGGGGCTTCAACCGTATGAGAAAAATCGTCATATGCTACATATTCTCTGTCCTACTATATGCTGCCGAAGCGTGGACAATCACCGAAGCTTCCTGCAAATGCTTACAATCCTTTGAAATGTGGCGCTATCGCCGCATGCTCCGTATATCATGGACCCACAACACAACCAATGAAACAGTAATTCGAAGGATGCAGAAGGAGCATGAAATATTAACAGCAGTAAAAGCTAGGAAAGCATCATATTTCGGACACGTAATGCGCTGCGACAAATACCGCCTGCTGCAGTTAGTCCTTCAAGGAAAACTGAAAGGGAAAAAACGTCCGGGTCGCAGACGAATCTCCTGGCTGAAGAATCTTAGGCAGTGGACCGGAATGACTTCTGCCACACTGTTTCGCTCAGCTGTTAATAATATCATCTGGACAAATGTGATCGCTAACATCCAAAGAGGATAAGCACTAGAAGAAGAAGAAAAAGGCTAACCTTTCCGGAGGTGTGGATTCCTTTTTAGCCCTGGGATTTTCAGATCTGTGGATAGCTTTCCAAATTTCTGAGGCTGTATAACAGTTGCATAGCAAAGATGTCAGTAGGTGTGTTTTCTCTTCTTGTATATGTTCACTATCTGATACGCGGATAGCTCCTTCTTCACCAAAGTTCCCGTAAATGATGTGCTAGTGATACTAAAAGATAAACTACCGAAAGATATATTTCTATAAGTGGAAATTTGTTTGAAGAACACCTTCTTCAGTTGGAATGGCAACTTATACGAACAGGTCGAAGGAGCAACCATAATTTCATCTCCATCTCCGGTAATCGCCAATATATTCATGGAGGACTTCGTAACCAAAGCTTTGAATCTGAAACCCAAATCATGGTTCAGATATGTGGATGACACCGTTGTGGTTTGGTCTCACAGCGCCAACCCCTGAACTAGTTTCTAGAACACCTCAACTTAAATTCACAATAAAATCCAATTCACCATGGAAGTTGAGCAAAATGGGAGTATTCCGTTCCTAGATGTTCATCACTATAAAACCCAATGGCAGCTTAGGTCACGCTGGGTACAGGAAAAAGACGGACACAGATAGGTACCTAAATGCAAATTCACATCACCACCCTATGCAGAAGAACACTGTGTTCAAAACTCTGACTACCAGAGCTATCCGTATATCAGACAGTGAACATATACAAGAACAAAAAACACACTGCTGACTTCATTCCTATGCAACGGTTATACGATATAGGATACGACTTCTAAAATATGTAATTGAGACCTTTCTGGTAACCTAAAGGTAGAGCTTCCAGGTTTCAAGTTACAAATGCGACTTTGTCCGAGCTTTGAATGCAAGTAGGCCTAACTGCATCTTGTTATTGTAGATTTTGGGAGGGTGAGTTACCTCACGTGCACTTAGGCCACAAAGGTGGGCCCATTGTACTGCCTCCCCAGCAGCTCCCCAATTTGGACATCACCCAAGCCATTCAATCCTTTGGATGTACTTGAGGACATCCGCAACTGGGCTGTTGCTGATTTCGACCATATCAAGCCAAAAGTCTTCCAACATGGATCCTATGATTGTTGCATCCTCGACAGTTTGGGTTGTCCGCCAGTCCCATCCTCTGCATGTGTTGTTTAAGGATGCAGTGTCTAGATAAGAAACCTACAACTAGTCGCAGGTTTTTTTGGGACAGTTGCACACAAAATTTGGCTGTTTTTGGCGAGGGTGCACTAATAGCTGCCCTTGCATAACTACAACTTTTGGTGTTTACCCATCTTCGTGTGGAATATTTTAGGATTTCTTGGTATAGCATACAGCTTAATGTCGTCAAAGATATAGGAACAACGGGTTCTGGCCCCAAATAGGTTATTCGCAGGCCAGTCTCGCAATCTCATCAGCCTCCTCACTACCATAATTTCCGTCACGTCCTTTCACCCATATAAGAGAATTATTCCCACTAACTCCGCTTGGAAGACAGTAGCCTAACTGCATATACCAGAAAAGTAAAGCTGATATGAACATATCATTACATGACGGATAAGGTAGAAAGTTAGGCACTTTATTTCAGCATCATTATCATGTGTCAACGTTAATTTGCCATCTTCGAACGTACGCTTTCCCTAACTGCTACTAGTTTGTACAACCACTCTAGTTCCTATCTACTGTACTCCTGCATCTCGCTATCCTGTGCGTGGTCTGCCACGAAGTCGTCTTCCTGTCTTTGGTCTCTACTCTGATACTTTTTGATACTGTGCCCTCACATGGATTTTACTTATGGCATCTGAAATTTGTGAAGACGAAATATGTGGTCGGCAATACGCCTTTAACGCTGAATGTTTACCTTTAAGCACGCCAGAAGGTCTTGGTACCCAATTTTTAGACGACTAATTAAACCACACACCAGGCGTTTTTGTCCAAAGTCTAAAGAAATAACTCTACCTGTCTTTTTGGACAAAGAGGGGGCCTTAGATATCACCTGCTCTGAATCAGTGATTGCTGCTACCCACAAACATAGCGTTAAAGACATTACAAGCAGATGGATAAAATCCATGTTAGAAGGGTGCCAAAGAAGGAATTCTCAAGGTATTTGCTGACAAAGGCTTCTAACAAAGGGGGGGGGGTAATCTCCCCTTCTGTAAAACTCAATGATTAAGGTTTCTACGCCCAAAGTTATGCGGATGACATAGTCACCCTTATAAAGGACAAACACTCAACAATCATGGCAATCCTCATACAAAGAGCGTTAAACATCACCGAAACGTGGTACAAAAAGGAAAAAATCAAAGTTGAACCCTGAAAAGCCTCAGTAATACCCTTCAGCAAGAGCAGAGATATAAGAGTATTTCACAACCTGGCAATCTTTGATGAAAAAATTTATTTATAATCACCCTAGATACAAAACTGACCTAGAACGTACACCTGAACAATATCTTAAACAAAATCAACTCCAAAATTTTATTTTGTTTAAATAGCAACATCTGAAACTTGTTAGTAAACCCCAAAGATGACGAGAAAAGTTAGGAAAAGTCGGGGATTTACGAAATTGACTGTTCTCACTGTAATAAAAAATATATTGGGCAAACTAAACGTAGTATTGAGATTAGGGTTAATACACAGCTCGTTTAAAAAATCACAGGTTTGATAAATCAAGTGTTGCCTAACATATTTACGATATATTTATCTTCAACAAAGGAATTAAATTGCCAGGAGAGCATTCATATTTTCAAAAATAGGGAGAACTCAGATAATGGGTCAATTCCTAACTCAAATTTAATTCATTGCTTGTAAATAATTCCCTAATCTCATTCAGCTTAACGAAGCCTATCGGGGATTTAGTATTTAAGCCTTTGTTTTTTAGGTGATTAGTATTGGACCTCCATTATTGACTTGGCCAAGGACTTATTTCTAGAGGTATTCTTCGTCCAAGTTACTTTAGTTAATCCAAACTCCTACTGAAGTTGGCAGCCTAATTGCAGAAATACGTATTTAGATGTTATAAATATAGTGGTGGTAAGGAGTTTTGCAAGTTTATATACTTAAACCACCGTCTCGAATCAAAACTATTGCTATGAAAGGATCGGTGACACATAAAAGACCATAGAGTTGAAGCGCAAAATGGGCTAACTAACTAACTAACCCATCACAAATCCCTGCTAATAATTTCAACTCATCAAAAAAGTCTAAACACGGGATCTTCTGCGTTGTACTGGAATGGTATCTCGCGATCAATAAAGAAGTGGGTGCCCAAAAATTGTTCGTCTCTGAAGGAACCTGAAGATGAAAGTAGAACTAACTATCGAAACACTAAATGCACGAAGCAATAGAAATCGGTGAATATAACTAAAATAAATACTCGAATACGCAATCCACCGTTTCGGTGCCAATGATAAGAAATTCCATACACAAAACCGTAATTATAAACTCGGCAATTTTGCTACGAATCTCAAAGTTTAAATAATGTTTGATGATATCTAGAAGCAGAAATCAACTAAAAACGTAATCTCACTACAAACGTCGTAATTAGAATTTCGCAGGCGATTTAATAATTTGGATGTAATAAGCGAGTCTGAAGAATGGGAGCAAAAGGGGTAAGCAAATTTGTGATTGCAAATACGTAATGCGGTTACTCGTATGGGAATTTGTCGCGGACGGGGTTTCATTAGCGCTGCTCTCCTACACACGGGACATTTATTATTTTTTGTTTCCATTTTCGATTAATATCTGTTCAAATAAAGTCCCGTTTTAATGTGTATCATTTGCATTCGCTAATTAAAATGTTTGTTTAATAGCCATAGGGACGTTCGCTTCGGAAATGGAAACAGATATCGGCGAACTACGATAACTATAGACGTGTATAATCGCGTTAATTCTGTAGATAAAAAAGCAGTAATGCTAGTTTACAGCTACATTCTTACTATTAAATCGGGGTTATCTAGCTCGTAAATACCTAGGATCAAAAGGCCGTACGAGTTTGTGCTACAGAAGCAATTACTACATTTTCAAACAAAGCGCTATCAAAACTATCAGGAGTTATCATTGCACTAACCCTTCTGTTTTGTTACAGATGCGATTAAAAGAACCAGAAGCCATTGTTTGGTAAGTAATAAATTTCAATTGAATACTCTACCGAGTGCGGTTAAAAATGTCTCACAACTTACTACATGTTTTCATTGCTCTTTCGTTTCTAATTTCAACATTTTAAACTCGAAGATTTGGCCCTCGAAACGTTATTATTCTCTGAAACAATATATCGACAACAGCTATTCCGATGTGGAACATCTATCGATAGAACCTCTAGCAATTGTATTGTATAGGGTGACCTACCGAAAACGAAACAGGCGTAGTTTGTGACACTAACGCCCAATTCTTCGAAAAAGCCCGAACACGCAAAATTAATTTGCCGGAGGGGCATGTAATACGGCTATTTCCGTTCATCTATCTTTAATTTCAAAATTTTAAGACATACCATTTGGAAGCTCAATGAATGTGCTCTACAACAGTGTTTTTATTTTTGGATTCCGAGCATAAGTTCCCCCGGAATTGCAGTCCAAAGTGTTAGGGGAGTGAAATGTTCTGGAGCATATATGAAATTAGCATTGGTTGACCATACGTTCGCGTATACATCTGAATGTTTTTTACGTTTCTTGGGACATTTAAAATAGTTTATTCGATTTCAGAAAGAGTTGAATAATTTTGGTTTCTTCGGAATTAATAAATGTGCCAATAAAAGCGTCGAATTGATCGACTAACAACATGCAGATTCGCAAGTAGTCCGAGCATAAGTTCCCGCAGAATTTCAGTCCAAAGTGTCAAGGGAGTGAAATGTTCTGGAGAATTTATGCAATGATTATACGACATTGGTTGACCATACGGTGGCGTAAACATCTGAACGTTTTTTACGTTTCTTTGGACATTTGAATAGTTTATTCGATTTCAGAAAGAGTTGAATATTTTGTGATTCTTTTCGGAAATATTAAATGTGCCAGTAGAAGCGCCGAATTGTTCGACCAGCACCATGCAAATTCGCAAGTATTCCGAGCATAAGTTCCCGCGGAATTTCAATCTAAAGTGTCTGGGGGGCGAAATGTTCTGGAGCATTTATGGAATGATTAGACGGCATTGGTTGACCATACGTTGGCGTAGAGATTTGAATAGGTTTTACGTTTCTTTGGACATTTAAAATAGTTTATTGGATTTCAGAAAGAGTTGAATAACTTGTGAGTTTCTTCGAAAATAATGAATATCCCAGTAAAAGGGCCGAATAGCTCGACCAGAAACATGCAGATTCGCAAGTATTCCGAGCATAAGTTGCCGCGGAATTGCAGTCCAAAGTGTCAGGGGAGTGAAATGTTCTGCAGGATTTATGGAATGATTAGACGACATTGGTTGACCATACGTTGGCGTAGAGATTTGAATAGGTTTTACGTTTCTTTGGACATTTAAAATAGTTTATTGGATTTCAGAAAGAGTTGATTAACTTGTGAGTTTCTTCGAAAATAATGAATATCCCAGTAAAAGCGCCGAATAGCTCGACCAGAAACATGCAGATTCGCAAGTATTCCGAGCATAAGTTGCCGCGGAATTGCAGTCCAAAGTGTCAGGGGAGTGAAATGTTCTGTAGGATTTATAGAATGATTAGACGACATTGGTTGACCATACGTTGGTGTAACCATTTGAATGCCCTTTACGTTTCTTTGGACATTTAGTATAGTTTATTCGATTTCAGAAAGAGTCGAATAATTTGTGATTTTTTTCGGAAATAATAAATGTGCCAATAAAAGCGCCGAATTGTTCGACCAACAACATGCAGATACGCATGTAAATCGTAAGTATGTCTTAGAATTAGTATGAAAATTTCGGGAGCTTGGGTCTATCGCAAATAAAAAGCGAAATGCTGAACATTCAGTAAGAAGTGAAGCGGTGAAAATGGAATTGGACGTTCTTTGCCATGTTGTTGAGGATCCTACGTTGAGTACAAAGCAAATGGCTACGGTATCGAGTATTAATCGAAGCAGAATTCAACGAATTTTGAAACATCACAAATTTTAGATTTTTAGATATAGACCACTGATTGCAATTTTGTACAGCTATAAGTGATAAATAATCCAATTGTTCTTTGTAACATCTATTTTGCCGACGAATGCACATTTTTCGTAAATGGTACAGTCAATCGTCATAATTGTCGCTACTGGTCAGATTCCAATTCGATGATATTTCACGGAACACATACTCAGCACCTTTTTTTTTAAATGTTTGTGTTCTTCTCGTTGGTCTTTCTTCTTAGCTGGCAAAGACTGGATACATGTTCTTGCAATTGTTACAAGACAACATTGATTCAATGTTGACTGGTACTGATTATTTGATATTCCAACAGGACGGAGCTCCTGCCCGTTAGACACTGATTGTTCAACAATATTTTAATCGAAGGATTCTGTGTCAATAGATTGGAAAATGGGCGCTATTAAATAACCCGCAAGGTGGCCAGATTCATTTCCGTTAGATTTCATTTTGTGGGGTCTTTTAAATAATAAAATTTATACAACCCAACCCGATTCTTTACTAGATTAACCACAACGTATAATAAACGAATGCAGTCTAATCACTCCACAAATGCTTCAGAATGTGCTTCGGCATTTTGAACAGAACCCTTACTACTGTGTGGTGGTGTTCATTTCGAACGTTTACTATCTTGAAGCTGTAGACTGCACACTGCATTTGTACGGGAAATAATGCTCAGAATCGAAAAATGGAAACACTACTGTAAAACAAATTTTAGGGTGAAAATCACCCCAATTTTGAGGTTGAAGATAGGGGAACGGAAGTGGCTGTATTAAATGCCCCGCTGGTAAATTAATTTGACGTGTTTGGACGTTTTTCTAAGAATTGGAATTTAGTATCGCAAAATACATCTGTTTCGTTTTCGTTGGGCCACCCTGTAAAACGATTCCGTTAGTTGGTTATTTTTTAATTTTAAACACTGTGGAATGGATATGTCAACAGTTGGCTTGTGGATTGGCGTTAGTAGTGAAACAATGTGTTTTATCTCTTTAGGTATAGTCTCCGTCAAAAAGGTTTGTTACTGTTGAATGTAAAACTGGTACGAGTTCTATTTCTATATCCAACCACAATAAACATTTTAAGCAGTTTCACGTTTTCCACTCATATAAACCAACAAAGCGACATTAGTATTGCCACTTTCTGAACGACACACTAGCAATGTCATAAAATGTAGGGTTTTTGATATTGTCTCACACGGCAGTTGATTGTGGGAAATTCCAATGCATTCCGAATAGGACTACACGATAATCAGAGCTATGAAGGAGATATTTAGTGAAACTTAAGGAAATGCCACGTTGCTGGTAAAAACCAGGTACTGGAGATGCTATCGGATAAACTTTTATACTATGCAATTTTAGAGGCATATAATAAATAGTGGATATTGTTTAAAGGATTTGCCCTTTAGGAATGTTTATACCATTTTTATTTCACAAATCTTTGCAGCCTTAAATATATAAAAATTTAGTGAAAAATTGAGAACAGCTTCTGAAATCAGACTGCCCAAATAACGTGTTTAGGAATAACAACTTCCACTAATAAAATGCTTAGAGTTTTTGATGTAATTGATGGAAGAAAGCAAAAAAATTGGCAAGTGGAAAAGGATATATTCTCCTTTTGGATAACCGAACAGGATATTAAGTTGCATTCTTATTAATAACACGGAAGGGTGTTTTTGTAAAGTTATATCGAACAAAAAGCAAGATAAATGTCGCCATCCATTAACATTGGTATCATCTATCTTCTATACAATATTTTTGCTTGCTGAACTTTTAACTCTAGCTACCATTTTCCTTGTCTCTAAGTGGGGGCCGCAAACGTCTTGAACAAAGGCGTCAAGAGTTTTATATGCGTCTAGTATTAGGTAATAAATGTAACTTCCTAAACTTAATAATGTCAGGAAATGAGAGCATTAAAAATGTAACTACAAAGGAATTCGCCGTATGTGTTATTTTACGATGAAAACCTAACAAAAGACATAAACCCGTTCCAGATGAGGACTAAAAGCATAAAAAACGTTCCACCCGGCGCACTAAAAGACGGACAGATAGCAGTTAAAATAAAAGTATATGTCCACTTTTCCTACGCCATGTTACGGATCACAGACTCTTTACTTGACTGTCTGCAACTTACTGGTTTCAGAACGCCAAAGGGCGGTGCTGAACAAAACCTCTCAACATCGAGCAGCCACTGCAATCACGACATTTTGATACTTTATACTTGGTTTTTTATGCGTAAAATAAAATTCCCCAGACAAGATTAGAATCCCGACCGTAAAACTATCCTTGTGTATGAAATCTTTGAGGGTACGCTTCCTTGTTCTTTTACTTTTAGTGCTAAAGCTCCTTGTAGAAGATAATGTTAATATTAGACAAGCACGCAAGCTCTTTTACGGATATTCATTCTTAAGACGAAAAGACGCAGTTTCGTGCAGCAGTTAAGTACAACATGCGATGCTTCTCTTTTATAGGAGGTCAGTGTGCTCCAGATGCTTTTAATATCGACTGTCCTATCAAGCAATATATTAGCTCAAAAACAACGAACCTACATCACTGTTTATAAAGTAAAAACATGTAATATTACTAGTTAAAATATTTTTATTTAATATTTCAGTCGTGTCAAAAAATAACCACATACTGAATTTATATTATACACTTTATAGTTTAGCTAGTGACATTTCTGAAATCTACCAGAGAACTATTATAAACTTTACGGTAGGTTTGTATTACGCAAGCGTACTGTGTGGAATGGAATTACATTTTTTCAGATTTTTTTGAAATATATTCTAATATTTTACAACAAAACAACATTTTCTAGGTGTTGGGCATTATGGTAATATGAAACACAAAAAGGAAAAATATGTTGTAGTTGCTGCGGAAAAAACAAATCCATTGTACCTCAAGTGGTAAGTCTCAGTTATACAAAATTCCATACCAGTCTTAGCAACTCTTTTCAAATTTATCCATATAATTTGGAATCTTTTACTATATTTCCTTGAAACTAATAGGTAAACATTTTTCAATGATTTACTTATGAAGTTATTATCCAAAGGCCGTTTTGTCGCATATCGTGTTTGTGGAAAGTCGTATTATTTTTCAATTAGTCTGAATAGATCAGTATAGAAGCTGCGATTACGTGGTTCTAGGTCATTTGCTCGCCATCACTTGCTCGCTTTGGTTTGCTCGCCATCGATTGCTCGCCATCGATTGCTCGCTGGAAAAGATGCTTGCCAGGATATTTGCTCGCCGTTCATTCACTCGACAGCCAACTTATTCGCAGTACTAAGCATAACTCACCAACGCAGAAAAACTAGTTGATAGTTTGTTAGGTAGCTTAGTTTGTAAAATAATTTAGCACATCTTTTACTTCATACGTAAAACTATACCTTTTTTGAAATAGATGTTTATATTTTAAAGAAGCATTCGTATATGAAAATGGTCTGGGGAAGAGTTGTACATTAAAATTTTTTGAAAATCAAATTGCTGTTTCTATATTAATAAAACAATTTAACCATGCTTTGAAAAGTTATTAATTATAAATAATTTAATAATATACACAACATAACAACAGATTCACCTACACCCAAACAGCACATGCTAAATGCCTACAAATAATATTTTCTTCTAAGAATGAGTTGTTTGTCGAGCATCAGTCCGGCGAGCAAATGGCTTGGCTCGTGAGCAAACGGCAGGCGAGTTAACGGTGGCAAGCAGAAGGCGGCGAGCAAGTGAACGTACACCGATTACGTTAGTGACTTAAATTTACCATATTTACCATCGCAAATGAGATACATATAAAGGGAACATGGTAGTAAATTGATTAAAAGTCATACATTTTTTTGCAGAAAACAAAACAGTCAACTATTGATTATAATTGATTTCGATTCTACCATAATCAAAGGAAGGTTTTTCACTAAATGTTGGTGTCCCACTTGAAATGATACTGGCAGCATTTATTCACGGTGGAAGAAATTGTGAGCACATATCAAAACAATCATAAATTAGGCCGCCGTTACACATAATAGGAAAATAGCCAGCGATTTATAAATCTGTTGCATCAAAATCAAAATAGACGGGAAGGGTTTTCGCTAAAGTTATACAGGGTTTTTCAAGGAAAAGTAGCCACCCTCAGTATCTTTTAAAACAATTCTTTAGTTGAAAATCGCCAAGACACGTCAACAAAGACAGCAAAGGGGTCATCTTTTCACCTAAAATTCGGACGTCTATTATCAACCCCTTACCCGTCACAGCCACCCCCTCTAAAATTTCAAATGGCACCATACCATGAGTGGCACATCGTTGGAAAGGTTATTTCATAAGGAATTCATTGTACTATTTATTTTTTTTATTCGCCTGAAATTGAGACATAAAAAAATTAAAAACTATATTTTGTTTATTTTGGTTAAGCTGCTGAATAGAACAATTACCGTTAAAGTAATTGTTCAAAGTGACTTCCGTTAACTTCCATACAATAATACAGACGAC
>JABXWE010048297.1:0-17574 GCA_014611495.1 Limonius californicus
TATGTTAATGAGCAGAATAATTACCGTAATATTACCTAGTCATAGAAAAACAAATTTCATCTAATACATTTATTTAGAAAAGCATATTTGATTGGAAACCGCGTCCTAGATCTCGCTCTTTCAAATCATCATCATCATCATCAAGATAATGTCAATGAGCACAATAATTACTATGCTTCAGATTAGTTGCGAATTATGACAGAAATAACGTTTTAGAGAGATGTGGCACATAATATAAATTACTAATTAGATATTGTAGCAACAACATATTTGTATTGTGTAAATAATGTTTCAGAAGTATTTTTTACATTTAAATGATTTCAATAAAATCTGTGTTTTATTCGAAATTTCAGCATTATCATTTTCAGGAAAATTAATTCAAAATCAGCATATTTCAATTTTTTTCAAATATTGACGATACTTTATGATACCAAATAAATTAATGTGCTTAAAAAACGTTTCCACGTTTCGTGGTTTTTCATAAATAAATCATCGTCGATCAATTGTAGAATCGGTGAATTTTCTTTCGACGAATTGTGAGTCGGTGAATTTTCCATGCGGTAAATTTACCTGTCTGTGAATTTTCCAGTCGGTGATTTGTTATCGGTAAACTTTCCGTCGGTGAATTGCAGTCGGTGAACTTTCCTAGAACCATTCCAAAGTCCTACTTCTCACACCATGTTAACTAAGTCCCGACATTTTTATTTTAAACCTGAAATTTCTAAAAATAAGATAGATAGAAGGAAAACGCAGGTGTAGAATAGGAGATAGACAGGGACACTGAAACAACAAAGAGGACTGCACGACACCAGATGAGAGAGGAGAGCAGATGAGTGTGAGAAGTCGTTTTCAACCAACTGTTAACAAGTATTCCGAAATTCTACTACACACGGTTATTTATGAGAAGTTAGACAATTATTATCTACTTACACTTACACTAATACTGCTTTTCCGTATTTCTCACGACCTCTTAACACATCCCCGACACTCTTTGTGTCAATTTCAAAATTAATAAAAATAAGAGGAATAGAAGGAACAGCGTAGGTGCTATGACATAGAAAGATATAGGAAAACGACTACAGGTGGATGAAAACGGAATTACAGAAGGATTTGATAGTTGAACAGACGAAAGAATGTTTAAACGGCAAGAAGAAAGTGATGAAAGACAACGAAAGTGGAACATCAGACAGAAGGCATATTCAACAACATTATGAATCATCGTCTTTTAGCGGAATATAAATCTTCTCTTAATAGAAAACAGACAATGATTAATGTTTTATGTCAATTATAATTCTTTATCCCTAACTTTTCATGGTATTTTTATGATTCACCAAAGTCCCGTGTATGTATCTGTATCTGCCTTTGTGAAAGCAAGAAGAATTTTAAATATGCATGGAGGCTTTTTTTCCATGCGATTGTATATAAAGCCCTAAGCACTATTCCTTAAACTCGTCCATTTATATTTTGAAAGTCGATGAAACTTGGAAAATGAGGTTGAAATGAAGAGTATAGACGGTAGAAAAAAGGCTTGAAGAGAACTAAATAAACATTTAATTCTGTACCAAATTAAAGTGTTCCAAATGAAAGAGAAAATAAAATATAATTAAAAGAAAAATGATCAGACATTCTTTTTCAAACAATTTTGATACGTGTGTGAAATGGATATAAACAGTCGATATGTAATTTTCTTTTATCTATTACTTCCTTCCGACATTTTAGGTGTAGTTAAGCCCCCGTTTATAGTTGCCACTTTGAAAGTGAAAGAAACGAGGTGAACTACTGATGAACGAGATAAGGGGGAAGTGATAATAAACAGAACTATATAAAGAAGGTTGTGAAATAAGTGTAGTAGTAAAAGGAAAAGAAAAGGGGAAAAAGGAAGGAGAGATTGGATACACGAATAAGTGGGAAGAACAAGAAACAGCTCTCAATTAATAACATTTTGTTACAGATGTTTGCATTGAATACACATATTATAATTTAAAATGATAATGGATTTTCCGTTTTCCCTTCCGTTGTAACACTTTTTCCCGGTATTTGGTGATTTCCTATGTTCTGTCCGTTAGCCTTAATCATATGTATTTGCCTCTCTGAGGGTATTAACAAAGAGTGGGAATACTACAAGAATACTATGAGGAGCTGGGAGAAGAGTTTGAAGAGAAGCATATAGAAAGATGGCGGTAATATCTGGTGAAAAGAGAAGAGAATGTAGAAAGAAGGAGAGAACATGCTAGAGAACAAAACATCAACACTCAATCACCAACATTTTATATATATTTCTGACTGAATACATACTGTTCATAGTTAGGGTGTTCAATATGCAAGTGCGAAGAAGTGCTTGGAAAATCGCGTCCTAGATCCCGCTCCATGAGATAACAACAATAACATACTATTCTTTAAGAAAAATTAAATGGCAAATTCCTAGTATTATTTCTTCCTGAAATACTCCATAGCTTATTAAATCCCACCCGCTATTGCTTAAATCCCATTGAACAATGAATACTTGTCGAAAGAGTTAAATAGGTATTGATGTAGTAATAAATAAAGTGGAATTTAAGGGCAGGCCCTTTTTACACCGGTAGAAAAAATGTATCATAAACCAATAAAAGAAGCAACAAAGCAAAATAAATTTAGAAAATATAATAATACAAAAATGGCAAATAAAAATGAAGGTGGGAGGATGGATGTAATACATAAAATAAACGAGATGGAAGTTCACGCAAAAAAAACCATTAGAACATCGAATATTCATCTGTGACAAATAAAAAAATAAACATCTAAATGTACAAATCATTACTTTCCTCCTCCTCGACTCCGTCCATCTTTACAGATGAGTGGTGAATATGGTTATTAGTTCTCTTCAAGTTGTGCTGTAACTCTTCTGATGGTGTTGCGCCAACGTTCTCTGTTACCGGTATTCCTTACTGCCTGTTCAACATTGGTATTCAAAAGAGTTTCAATTATGTCAATCCAGCGGGTTGGTGACCTTCCTCTCCTTCGTTTGCCGTTAGGTTTTCCTTGGACCATGAGCTTTTCGAAGTCATCTCTGCGAGTGATGTGGCCAAAGAATTTCAGTATATTGGCATATGTAGTGGTAGAAAGCCTCTGTTTAGGTTTTATTTCATTTAATATGGAAACATTTGTTCTACGTGCTGTCCATGGAACTCTGAGCATTCTTCTCCACACCCACATTTCAAAGGCCTCTATGCGCCGACGGTCAGCAGTCCGGACCGCCCAAGTTTCTGATGCGTATTTAAATATAGAGAATACCAGAGTTTGAACAAGGTTAATTTTGGTGTTACGTGTAATATTGTGGCTTCTCCAAATTTTCGTTAGTTGGGTCATTGCTGATCTGCCTAATTGGATTCGGCGCCGAATTTCGGGCTCGCAGTTGCCGTCGTTGGTTATAAGTGCTCCCAGATATATTATTTTTTCTACAACTTCATAATTGCTCATTACTTTAGGAATAGCTTTATCAGTTTAAAAATTCACGGTGGTCTTATGATACTAATTACCGAAAACCAGATTTTATTTACATTCTCACTGAGACGGTTCTAATAATTAATGTTGTTATCTTTCGAAGAAGTTACTTCTAGGTAATGACCAAACAGAAATGCAGTTATTACATTTCTTCTGTACTGAACTAGATTACTGCAGTTTCTTGTTTTTGTTCGTAAAAATATAGGAATGCTGTTGTAACCAATTAGGTAACATCTAATTTGACAAGCGTCGCGACAAAACTGGTAATTGTGTAATTGTAATAATAATGAAACTACTACAACAATATAACTTGTAAAAATGTTATGCAATTAACGTGTTAAAGAACCATGAAATAATTAAAATACGGTAAATGTACAATTTTGTTTTACACACTGAAAGACATGTAGCAGGCAACAAACAAAAACCTGTCCGGTTAAACAAGGCCATGATATTATCCTTTTATGGTTTATTTAATATTTAGAACTTGGACATCGTCAAAAGATGTAATTCATTAATTTCTAAACTTTCTGGAAGATTTAGCACCCGTACAATTGTGATGTCACTGTTCTCTTTACGTTTGGTTTTCACTAAATTGTTTAGAGTTATTCACCAAAAAACTTTTGTATAAATTGCATAAAATCAGTGGAATGTCGGAAGTGGCGTATATGGTACAATGAATAATGCCCTGATTTTTGTAGTAACTAGGACTCTGTTCACTTGTGGTTGCAATTGTTGTTACCAGAGGTAATAGACTTAAAGTTTTTATTGTTAAATTTTAAAAGGCTGTCAACCCACATTCTACTGAAGAGCGGAAAACATGCTTTTAATTCTATATTTAAATATGTTATTCCTTAATTTTTTCTCAATGATTTAGAAATTACCTCAAAAATAATGAAGCAATAATACTACAAATCCTTCCCATTTTATGCAATAATAAATTACTTCCATAAACATAAACTACATGAAATATTAAAAGAGTTACGTTCTTCAGCAAAAATTTTGCAACAACGTGTGTCAGGTTAGAAAGATTTCACCGAGAACTCAAGTCCGAAATTGAAAAACACCTTCAATATGCAGCTGTTCCAATAGTTTTAACACATATTTGCATTTATGTTCATTTCGCGAAAAATTAGTATACTGGGTGGCATTATTTCTATGACAAGAAAAAGCAATTTTGAAAAAAACAGCATTTTAAAGATTATATTAGCGAATAAACCTTGTCATTGTCCTCCAAAATACTGTGCATTACATTGCAGTGCGCGGTGCTCTTGCCAAGAGATAGTAAATTGCTCAGGTACTCCCGTTAGACAGTATATTGATTTTCAAAGTTACTTTTATTTATTTAGGAAACCCATCTATAAATCGATCATTTAGATATCATTAGAAGTTTGTATAAATAATAGGACAAATATATTCAGAATCTATCTTTATACATGAAGTTTACAGCCAGAATGTGTTTCTTTTTCTAATGTTATAGGCTTTATGCAGATACTGTAACGTTTTCCCGCATTTGGATTTAAATTAGAATGTTCGTTAAATTTATTTCTTAACATTAATTCAAAAGTAGAGAATTTTATGCCACCTCTTCATTACCCCGAATGTAACTACTGGAATGTGTATTGCTATTTAGCATTATTGCAAGCATTTCCAGGAATTATACTCTTGAATGCACGGATCGCTGTTTCTTCTGAGAATCTGTACCGGCTGGCTTGTTTGAAACTGCTAAAAACAAAAGAAATCGAGTTTAGATTTTTGTAGTGGGCAGATGTAATTGTGATCGGGGAATCTAGGGTTGGGGGCATCTTGCTTGTATTTTGTAAAAAAGTATTCAGGTAAGGAGGAAGCACAATACGGTAAGTTTGATTCCCCGTTGGGCTTTGATCCCTTCAGGAAGATCTCTGTTTAGCTGTGACTAGAAAGGGTGGCGCTTGAGACTTTTTTCCTGTGAGCGTTTTCTGCGAACACCTGTCCTCCCTGTGCTAACCGAAGAGTCTTTTCCATCGAATTTTTTGGTGAGCTGATGGAAGCGATCGTTTGAACCTTAACAATATACTTATATCATCAATCCATAAACCCTCCACCTGCTTTAGTAAGTTATTAACCCAAACCTCGCCCTATTAGAAGGTAGATCTGAACGCGTTCATTACCTACGAATAGGCAGCATAAACTAATCTATGCAAATAGGCTAATTAACTGTATAATATGTGGCTAGATTATGCCAAAGCATCACGTGACTCGATTAGTTCTCAGCTGCGCATGTTTACACAATTATACGAGAAACATTTCGACACACCTGCCTTACTTATCTATTAACAATAACATTACATAAATTATGATAAACAATTTAGAATCAAATTGTTGTAGTATAGGATAACAATGAACTCGCTATTTTTCCAACAAACAAATGTTAATTAATCCGTCATTCCAAGATTAACAAAAGAGTAACAAAGATACCAGCGTTTTAAAAGTAACCAACAGGTAGCCATCTAATTGATACCAACTGATGCACTTACTTACATGATATCGCACAGTATATTAGTTGCAGCTAAGAATAATTTAGAAAGGACCACTGGCAAAACTTAATCAATTTCGACTTTAAACCTCAATTATAGCGATTCAATGTACTTCGGTTAAAAAATCCGTGTTATACGATGTATCAGATGCCATCCAACGATGGACACATAATAGCTTGTACATCGTATGGCTTTTCTGCAAACGAATACAGACGAACCCTATGTGGCGATCGTTGGCCGAATGTCAGATTCAGGCTATTGCCGGTATTTTTGTGGCACATGAAAGGGTTCGCCACAACATGTACCTGAAAAATATGCTAAAAACTGTGTGCCGGATTTTACGACAACATTATCATCATTAATACCCAACATATTCAGAGTAGAATTACAGACTCAATAGATAATTAAATACAATAATGAATTTAACATATGCCATACATGTATTGCAAAAAAATGGCAAATCAAATCACCAATAACCTTTACAGAATAACAAAAACCGAATCGCCTTCATGTAAACACACTACATTTCTTTAACCTATAGATTTAATCCAACAAAGGGATATATTTTTGAACTGAAAGCTATTGTAAGTTCAGGATTTGATAAATTAATGGCAAAAACCTTATGAAAAGTGACTGATTACATTGCTCATCCTTCCATTAAAATAATTAATTTGTGCTTCGATACGTCTAAATGTCCGGAACATTTTAAAATATCAACTGGTAAACCATTACACAAGGCAGTGATAAACAACAAACAGAAAATTATAGGCCTGTCTCGATACCTTTAAATTTAGGAAACATTTCTAACAAATCATTGAAAAACGGTTATATGATTATTTAGCAAAAAACGGTTTATTATCTGACATACAGTTTGGTTTTAGAGAAAAATTACGCACGTAAGATGCTATAGCATATCTAACGTATTTAATTTATAACAACGTAGTTGAATGTACCTCTACGACAGCAGTATTTATTGATCTTGCAGAAGCTTTTGATATCGAGAGTCATACGAAACTTCTAGAAATTTTAATTTAAATGGGTATAAAATGAAACGCAAATTTACCGATTGAAAATTATCTAAAAAATCGAAAGTAACATGTTGAAGCTTAATCGAGCCACAATAATATTCCTCTGGGAACAGAAAATATATGTACGTTTGGTTTCAGAAACCCATTTTACTAAAGAAAACTTCCTAAAAAACTAAAAGGTTACAAATTATACCACACAATTCACCCTGATATTGCTGCAAGAGGAGGGTCAGCGGTAATAATTAAAGAAAATATTAAACACTTTGAGGAAACCAATTACGGAACCCATGCGATATAAGCAACAACTGTGAAAGTTTTCACAAAAACTAAAAACTTCACAGTGGCGGCAATATACTGCCCGCCAAGGTATGCACTGGAAAAGAATGATTATTTCAGGCTTTTGCAAATCCTAGGAAATCGCTTTATAATTGGAGGAGATTTCAATGTCAAAAACACCTACTAGGGATCAAGAATTATTACTGCTAAAGGAAAACATCTATATGAAGTGATCAAACAAACCAAATGTAAGTGCCAATCTACGGGTAAACCGACGTACTGGCTTACAGATAATAGCAAGATCCCTGACCTAATAAACTTCTTTATACTGAAGGGCATGTCATCCAATTATAGCAGCATAAAGGATAGTCATGAGTTCATGACTTATCATCAGATTATTCTCCTATCATCGTAACGATAAGCAACACTATTATTATTAAAAAACTTCCACCATCACTAGCCAACAAACGGACATATTGGGAAGGATTTAGAAAAGAGCTCGAACAAAGAATCAAATTAAACACACCACTAAAGACCACAGACCAACTTGACAATGAAGTGGAGCAACTCATTGTTGATGTGCAGCAAGCAGCGTGGAATAACACTCGTACACCAAAGAAAATAAAAAGCGGCATAAACTGTCCGAAAACAAAAATTATGATAGCCGAGAAAAGAAGAGCCAGAAAACGATGGCAGCACTCAAGAGCCCTAAAGGACAAAAGAAAACTACATACATTGAGCCAACAGCTTATAAAGGAAATCCAGGAAAATGAAAATGAAACATTTAATAACATCCTCAGAGAATTATCTGATGATAAAGACTCAGACTATTCGCTATGGAACGCCACCTGTTAGGAAAGAAGACGCACTTGGGCTAGAGATAACGAACAAAAAGCAGAACTATTTGCGGAGTATTTGGCTAATACTTTCCAGCCATACTCCCAACAAACTGCCGAAGAAAACATACCAGCATCTAATAACGAAGATGAAACCCCACTTACTTTGGTTACACCAGTAGAAGTTTCTAACGAGATAACTAAAAATATAAGTTCTAAAAAAGCACCAGGATTTGATCTTATAACCGGCCAAATCTTGAAAGAACTCCCAAGAAAAGGAATTGTTAAACTAACGTACCTAACCGATGTAGCATTTAGACTACGATATGTCTCTATGCAATGAAAGGTAGCAGAGGTGATAATGGTTCCGAAATCTGGCATATCACCTAATGAGAAAACATCCTACCGGCCAATCTCGTTACTGCCACCGATATCGAAATTATTTGAAAAATTACTCTTGAAGCGACTCAAACCGATTATTGAAGAAAAGAAACTGATCCCAAATCACCAATTTGGATTCAGAAATAAACACTCCACGATTGACCAGGTCCACAGAATTACAACCGCAATCGAAAGGACACTAGAAGAAAAATAACTTGACGAAAATAACCAAAGTCAAATCCCACCAATAGATTTATTGAAGTAATCAGTAAACGTTTTCGATTCTACTAGGAATCATCCTCAGACTAAAACAAAATTACAAATAATGACGTTTACTTAAATCAATTACCATTTATCCCAATGTTTGTGTTTTTGACCTTTAAATTTAAAAATAACATGTAGTTGAAAGATGTGATCAATTATTAGAGTGCTGTATTTAGTTTTTTAGAATTATGATTCATTTTTTCGGAGTTGAATTATGTTTGGTTTAATTTGTCATAGTTATACACGAGGTATTGTTTTATTTTGATGTATGTTAGATTAAAATTTTCCCTACAATGTTTGGTTTTCTCTGTTTGTACACAAACACGTTTTTGGTAAGTTTATTTGACTTTATCTGTTCAATATCATTATTTGTAATTTTATTTTAGTCTGAGGATGATTCTTAGTAGAATGGAAAATGTTTACTGATTACTTCAATTAATCTATTGGTGGGATTTGACTTTGGTTATTTTCGTCAAGTTATTTACCTTATCCCATTATGTGGCAATTAGGCTTTAATGAGTTTACTAGAAGAAAAGGAAATATGCTCAATACTATTTCTGGCCGTTGCGCAAGCTTTCGATAAGTCTGGCACGATGGACTGAAATATAAAATACATAGAAGTTTGCCTAAACAAGACAGCCAACTACTGAAATCCTATATTTAAAATAGAAACTTCAGAGTAAAAGACGAAGATAGCTATTCAGAAATAAAAGAAATATCAGCTGGAGTTTCACAAGGGAGCGTACTAGGCCCATTCCCGTATCTCCTCTACACGAACGACATACCAGATGCGGAAGAAACAACCATCACAACCGTTGCTGATGACACTGCTATCATAGCGGTAGGTGAGAGCCTAGAAGAAACGACAACCAAACTGCAGACTGCCACAGACAAAGTCAACAACCGGACCAAGAAGTGGCTAATCAAACTTATCGAAGCAAAATCCGTGCATGTTAACTACACCGACAGAAAAATTAACCACCTACCTATCGTGATTAACCAGAAAACGTTACCCCTCGGAAATAATGGAAAATACGTACGAATGACTCTTGACTCAAAATTGAGGTGGAAAGAGCACGTTAAAAAAAAAACTTAACCTGAAATTTAGAAAAAAGCAATGTACTAATGATACAAAGATTCCAGAACAAAGCACTACGAAGAATTGTTAATGCCCCGTGGTATATCCGTAATGCCGACATCCACAAGGATCTAAAGATTGCTCTAGTTGCTGAAGAAATCCAGCTATTTGCGAGGAAACACGAAGAAAGGTTCCACCAGCACCAAAACGTTGAAATGCTGCAACTTCTCGACAACAGTCAAGAAGTGCGGCGGTTGTACAGAGTGAAACGGTTCCAACTAAGTGACAAGTGGTAAAAAAAAGCAGAGTAGACACGTGAGTGAAGTGCAACATAACATCCATGGAATTCTCCAATGGGAGCATATCCATAGCACTGTGAAACCATTGTTATTAGAGAGAAATTGTTAGAGAGACAGTCTAGTTACAATTATCGCCTAACAAGGTGCCAAAAAATTAATAATTAAAAATTGAGTGCCACAAGGGCAGTCCGATATCTTTTCACTATTTACATAACTAAATGATTTATTTACTTGTAAATCTGCTAAAAGGATTTTATCCTACGTTGATGATACTGCCATAGTGTATGATGCTGAAAGTTGCTCAACCCTTAAAATAAAAAGCGAAGATATAAAAATGATAAGGGATTGGATAAATAATAATTTATTAACAATGGACATTAAGAAAACTACAACTGTACTTTTTTCATCGTACAGAAACTCCTTGTAAAGGTTTACAATATTTTATTCAAAGCTGTAAAGATAGAAAAAGAATACACAAAATATGTTAAATGTATTAAAGAATGATTGTTCTTCTGTTCAAGATTAAAAATACTTACAACACCTTTTTCAGTAAATGTTTGTGACTCTCATTTCCTTACAACAATTCTTCTTTTCTTCTTCTTTCAGCCTTCTTCAATTCATCTTTGGATGTAGGCCTCCCCGACTTCCCTCCATTTGTTTCTGTCGTCCGCCCTTCTCTTCCAAGTCAATCCCGCATGCCTTTTTATGTCGTCGGCCCACCTCATTTATGGTCTTCCTCTCTCCCCTTTTCCTAGCCATGGGCGCCATCCTTCAATGATTTTATTCCACCTGTCATCTTTGCGCCGTGTGTTATGTCCCGAAAATTTCCATTTCAATGTTGCTACTCGTTCCCGTATATCTGTAACGTTGGTTTTTTGTCTTATACAGGTGTTCCTTTTTTAACAACAATTCATTATAATTTATAATTAAAATTTGGTATTTGCTGTCTTGTTAAATGTGCTAGATTTAAACGTATTGATTATTTAAAGTATAATTTATAATTTTGTAAGTAACTTCCAAAACAAGTTCTAAAAGAAACTTAAGTGGAAGAGCATCCTTCCTTTTTCTACCTATGCGTGTAATATTTATTTAGATTCAGTTGATTTATGTACATGTGTGTTTTCATAAAAAAGAATTTATGTAACGATATTAATTATAGAAATAAATCTTAATCTTCAATCTTAGCTTATTATTAAGAGTTTGTATTTTTTTCTATCAATTTTCCCTTTGAAGTTCCTGTTTCTAATTTTTTTTCTTGTTCATTCTTTTTCGTAGGGTATACGCTTGTCCTAAACTAGCCTTCTTTTCGTTGGTCGTTCCACTTTTCTTCTGTCCATTGGGATCTTGTCGCTTGTAATTTTGACTAGGCGATGCTGGTCCATTCCATTAATGTAATAATTCCATTCTTGTCTCGTTCTGTTTATCCATTCTTCGTTTGGGATTACTTGACAGGCTTCTCTTATGACATCATTCCGAAATCTGACTCTTAATTTTTACGATTTTAATTTTACTTTTTTACCTAGTCTCTTTATGTAAAGAGATCTTTTAATGTGGAAGGCTTTTCCCTAGCATATTATTCTAAAAATGTCTTCTGGGGTTTATCAGCCAGGAGTGTTTTATTAAGGTATTTCTCTATTAGTTTGAAGGACGCCATAATAAATTATAAAATTGGCTTCCTATATGTGTATCTTCCGAAGTGTTAATGGTCTATTTTAAATTTGGTTAACACTACATATAAGTTCGCAGGCATACGTATGGATATGTGTTTGCGTGTAACTTATCAGTAGATGTCTATAAACTATGAGTGGTATAACGCAAATACAATTATATTTTAATTATAATTATACAACTTTAAACTCCTGCACAGCCAATTGAGACCAAAAACCTCTAAACATTAAAATTTATACAATGCGTGCGTAATTATCGCCACCGGTCAGTGAGATAAATTATGTACATGTACACGTTCTAAATTCTTATTAAACTGGAGCAGACGCATCGCTGACCCAAAATATGCTATCATTTCACGCATCATAACGTGGTGACCGAATGAAACGAAAGTCCATTTACTTTCGTTCACCTTGTGTATACGGTCAAAATCAGAAAGGAAAAAATGTAGTACAAGCTTTAATTTTTTTTCCAATAGGCCAATAAATATTAGGAGATATTATACCGTATGAAATTGAAGGTATTTGTGTTAAACATACCAGGTTTTTCAGGCGTGCCCAATAGAAGTGTCTCGATCTGAAAAACCTAATCGGGTTAAATTCTCAATTTTTGTTATTTTGCTTCCGGTGCCAAAACTGTTTAATTTTAATTATTAAAAAACAAAATAAAATCAAAACAAAGTAATATTTGTGAACTGGAAGTGCAAACAAATTTTTTAAAGATTATTGACATTTCTAATTTTATGGTTTGACATTAAATTCTGGTATAAAACTACGAGGATGTCGTTTTATGTTTCCGAAATGCATAAACTGATTTTAATTAACCTAGAACTCTCTGATCCCAACTAAGTGACGCTTGGCAGACAAGAAATTTGATTCTTTGTGCTATACATTAACACGCGTTCTAGAAAGATCTTATCATTTAAAGTAGTGAATGTGACTGCTGGAAGCTAATGTGTTAGCACTTTTATAGTAAATTATCCAACAGTATCTCATGCCTAGGCATGGAGATTACTTTCTTTAAGTATTTCTGTGCGGTCACTTATGTAGTCTCATTACCACATTCACAGCTATAAAAGCAAGACCGTTACAACATAGAATACGTTACTTATGCCGTTTTACCGGTATACCACATTTTTCTTTTACTACCCGTCTTGGCAATACAGCCTTTTAAAGTCTATGTTCCTGATAAATCCAGGTGCTTACATTTGTAACGTATTAACTATTTTTCAAACTTAAAACTCTAGCGGAAACAACGTTGTGATTTAAAATAAAAAGTGGAGATTTTTTAAATATACGTCGCGTTTTTCACCAGTGAAGCGAGACGGTTTCCACTAGAAAGGCAGCTGATTATGGGAAAAAATCTAATTCTAATTGGTACTTGTATAGATAGTTTTGTTTTACCCTTTACAAAACCTTTAACTGCTTCCAGTAAGCATAACATGATAAATTATTTATATATTTTGTTATTAGAATCTGCATGGTGAATGACAATCAATTTGAAATCTATCTGGTTAAATATTTAAAGATAACGGTGTAAGTAAAGTTATTCTAGTGGTTTCTGAAGGTGCGGTATTGTAAAATATGTTTCTCGAAAATCCTTAACTCGTGTTGGTTTTACGGTTACAATTTACACAAACATTAACGTTAAAAATCAAAATGAAAAACGATAAAGTGGCAACTTTTGTCATACTAGGTGCAATAAGTACAATTCTTCGGTCACATTACGTGGCAAAGACCATATAAAATTCTAAAAGCGCTATAAGAAGAAAAGGTAGAAGGACAGAAAGATCCAGGGAGGAAGAATTCATAGTTTAGAAATACCAAAGAGTGGGCAAACGAGAACGCACCAACGCTATTCTGAAAAACACGATGAGCGTGAATTGGCCATAATGATCGCAATCATCAACTAGATATGGCACAAAAGAGGCAGGGGGGGGGGGTTTGTCTGTGGTACAATAGCCCTTAAGAGCTTAAAACACTAAACATCGGTTGTTAGTTTTAAAAGTACTATTAACTATTAAAACCAATCAATGTTGAGCAAGCATTGTTATTATAAACTTAAAAACGTTCAAAGCTTTAACTAGTATCTAAATGGCAAATAATTTAGATTCATTCGTGCCGCTTTTTGTCCGGTTATGAGAATAGCATTAAACATAACAACTTCAATTGCAATTTATTTATTGTGGTATATTTTGAATACATGTATATGCAGTAATTGAATGAAAAATGAGCATAACGGAATGATTGAAATAGGTACCTGTATGTATATAATAGTGGCAGCCCGTGAGGTTTCAACAAGGAGTGCATTTTAATTTTGAAAACTAAAGTATGTGTTATTGTAAGAAAACACTAACCTGAAATTAATGCGAAGTTCTTAAAAACACGTTAAACGTTTATAAAATCCATTCTTGTAAATTGCTTTCAAACAATAATATAAGATAGTCATCGTTTCAGTAATTACTTAACAACAACAAAAAAGACCCAAACACATTTAATTTTTAAAATGAAATTCTGTACGTCGATTTTTCATCTAAATAAATTTGTCCGCAACTTTTTCTTCAAAATTATCAATTTCGTAACTAAATTCCTGCTGATAGACATTGTAGCCAAAGCATTCAAGCGATCGTTAAGCATGGTGTTTCGTAAAAAACTGTTTACACGCTTTAATGTGGAAAAGCAACGTCCAATTTCGGCGATTGTCGTAGGTGTTGTTACAATAATATTTAAAAGTCTCAGTGTTTCCATAAAAGTTTCTTCAAGATTATTTTTTAACAAAAATGTTAAAATATTCGTAGCACCAGGTATTTCTTTAAAGTCGGATCTTGTGTATATAACTTTTAATTCGCTTTTTAGCCTTGGAGAGCATCGGTCAAGAAGAAACTATTCTGTCTAAAATATAAATATAAGTTTAAGTCTCTGCACAAAAACGATAGGTGCAACACCTTCTTTTTTTCTCTCTCATCCATTTATACTACCGTTCCCCGCCTGGAAACCAGTCGCCTTAGCCGGGATTTGATACGTCGACAAATCGAATCGAATTTCGCGTAACCTCGATTGGCAGTGCGTATCCGCACTACTCCACCGAGGCCCCCGATGTAACACCTATTCTGTGCTTTTCTCTCCATTTTTTGTGTTAAATTTAAATTCCTTTAGTGTTATAAATACTGAGGTTTTAGAAACATTAAAATGTGAACCTATTTATCGTAGTGATACTATGGGGTTTTCTTCAACGTAGCATAAAATATTTAATTTCATTCCTTCAGTTAAAAAGTTATTCTTTTTAGTTTATATGGGGATTTATTAAGCATCCCTCTGATTTAAATTTTTCGAATAGTTCGAATACAAGGAATAGGTTTTTCTGAATATTTTACTGAAAATAAGTCTCTCGCAGTTTAAAGCTTTCTGATACCACATTAGAATTTCCACTTTTTCGTCTTTACTGTACATGGTTGTATAAAAAACGCAATAAGACACTAAATAAAGACTAATTTAATTTTTTAACATTGAATTAATTTGATTGTTTTGGCCACAGCATGCTTTTGCTTTTCTTACAAAAATTGAAATTCGAAAAATTTAGTTTTCTGTATAGTTGGTTGCCTACATAATAGGCATAATTGATGCGTTCTTTTTAAATGTATACATAGGCAATGTATACTAAAAAGAAAAATTCCCTGTATAAGATTATATAAAAAAATCATCGTTTATAGGTTTTGTGGGAGATGTTATATTTATCGCACCCGCGTAATGTTGGAAAACAGAATTAGATATCGTATAGGTATTATTGTGATCCTCGTTTGTACCGCTTGCGCAGTGTCGAGGCGGTGTGGGGCAAGGCTAAGCTAGTTTGTGCTATGCACAACAGGGCCCGCCTCTGCGGGTTACCGTGTTGGTGCAAAACCATGCTTGGCTTGCCTGTTGTGTGTGAATGTTTTTTGGACTATTACATCCAAACTTTGGCCCTCTACCACTGAGCCATCCCCGCCCTTTTTGGAAAACACAATTAATTTTATTTAATTTGGTAGACGTGTACACCTATTAAAATTTATCAAGTA
This sequence comes from Limonius californicus, assembly GCA_014611495.1. NCBI lineage: Eukaryota > Metazoa > Arthropoda > Insecta > Coleoptera > Elateridae > Limonius > Limonius californicus. The sequence continues at coordinate 15,875 of JABXWE010048297.1, forward strand.
ATTATCGTTTACATGCATATTTCTCACATAAATGCTATTATCTTTAAACGTTAATATTGTTGCTCATTGTGAATCTTTAATTGTATAGTATTAGAGAAATAATAAATTAATTTATTTTACAACTAAATATTTTCAAATTATATATACAGGGTGTATCAGAAATAGGTACAAATATTAAATCCGATGGATGGTAATTACACTATACCAACTAGAAAAAAATTTCTTTGGCAATGGAACCCTTAAGATATTAGCAAATAATAATTGAAAATTTCACCCAAAATTGTTTGATTACCGCAGGATAATAACAAAAATTTTAGTTCAAAGACATGTTATGCAAAGGAGAGTAAGATAGAAGTGCAAAAAAATTTCTTATCACCTGCCACAAACCAGTAGGTACTATTAGGTACGTCAGTAATTTCTATTCAGTCTGCTGTTGAAGCTGGCAAGCAGTGTTTCTACCAAAATGGAAAAGTTTACGAACATTGAACTTACTGATGTTGTTCTTATTTACGGGGAAGCTCAAGGAAACGCTCTAAGGGCAAGGCAAATGTACTTAGAACGATATCCTCAGCGCCGCATTCCAAACAGCCGTACATTTACTAGAACAGTCCAACATTTACGGGATTATGGCACGTATCAACCACAAAACCATCATCGCGGTCGTCCAAGAGCAGAAATGGTTGTTAATGTTGAACAGCATGTCTTGGAATTAGTGGAGGAAAGTCCAAATGTTAGCACTAGAAGACTTGCGTTACAAACTGGCGTTTCCCACTCTACTGTTGGCGAATTTTGCAGGATCAGGGACTCCACACTTACCACGTTCAACGCGTTCAAGGTTTGTAACCAGCGGATTATGTACGTAGGCAGGATTTTTCTGAACGGCTTCTTCAAAAGTGCAACAACCAACCAAATTTCCTGTTCAATTTGTTATCTACTGATGAGGCATTTACAGGATTTACGCAAGAAGGGGTGTTTATTGTCCATAATACCAACATTTGGTCAGATGAGAATCCACACGAAATAGTGGAACACAGTTTCCAACAACAGTTTTCCCTAAATGTACGGGCAGGCATTGTAGGTGATCAACTTATTGGGCCATACATTTTACCTGCTCGTTTAAATGGAGCTCTGTATTTACACTTTCTCAACGAAGTCCTACCAGAATTGCTTGAAAACGTATCTTTAGCGACACGACGTAACATGTGGATTTTGCTTGGTGGTGCTCCGCCTCATTATGCTAGGGATGTAAGGGAATGGTTAAATAATAACTATCCTGAAAGGTGGATTGGACGAAACGGGCCAGTTCCATGCCCAGCTCGTTCGCCAGATTTAAATAGTTATGATTTCTTTCTGTGGGGTACATGAAACAGTTATTTTATTCTACGCCAGTGAACACAGTTGGGGAATTAAGGGTACGCATTGAAGAAGCTGCCGATAGGATTCGGCAAGATCCTACCGTTTTCAGAAAGATACGTAATCCAATGCTTCGACGTGCAGAAGCTTGTGTTCTAAGTGGTGGTCGTCATTTTAAACATTTATTGTGATTCACTTTTCACTTTTGAGGTAAACTGTTTTTTATGTTTTTTTTTCAGTTATGTTAAAATTGATTTAAATAAATGGTGGGTATTCTGAAATAAATACTTTATGCGTTTGGAGTTTTTTTTTGAATGAAGCAACACTTGTTTATAATTTTTATACCC
>JABXWE010048299.1:0-12813 GCA_014611495.1 Limonius californicus
TATATATATATATATATATATATATATATATATATATATATATATATATATTGTTAAATGTTACAAGTTTAATTTTGTTCTTAGAAACATATAGAAAATAGTATTATTACTTGTAAGATAATGTATATTTTTAGGTTCCCGTAAAATATAAACCAACGAGAGAAAGGTAGAACTAATATGTTGTATGTAAACGGAGGCGTTAAATACTGTACTTGAAATTAGATTGAATATTATTTTCACTGTTAATTAATAGGTCAAGTCCTAGTACCTTCGAGAGTACATAAAACAGTTTGGGTTACAGAGCCACGACACTACCTTAAACAGAGTTCGAATGGCAGCCGGGTACGGAACCTAGCCTTCGGATATCCCTACAAAACATTTCCCATACGCACTTTTGCGGTAACTTTAATAACTCAAATACCTTAGAATATGTGCTTTATATACAGTGCGGTCGTAAAATGTGCTCTCCCTCTACTAACTTCTGAACGACTTGATATTCCTTCACAAAGTTTTGTGCGCTTTAATGCAAGGCTAAATACTACTTTTTAGCCCATATTTAAATTTTATAATTTTCAAAATGCCGACTAGGCGCCATATTAAACTATTTTTTTAAATGGCAATGGGGGTCGAGTTGAAAGATATTAAATTTCTGCGTCCTACTTTTGAGTTTCATAAAAAAATATTCATCCTGAAAAAATGACAGATGATTGAAAACTACAAGTTTATGGAGAAAAGAATTAAAACAGAAAAGGTATGCTTTCGAAATGTTCCCCATTGAATAATGAAGAAGAAGCAGAAGATTCTAAAACACAACAAAACTTATTTTATACAACAAAAACCTATTGAATATCTCTTCCCGTATTTTCTGGAAAATTTCAACACCGGTATTTGCACAAGCTTATGTTATTTTACGTCGTAAATCCAAAAGGGAAGCGGGTTCTCTTTGAAAAACTTTCGATTTAAGATACCCCCACAAAAGAAAGTCCAACGGAGGTCAGGGGATCGCGGAGGCCTTTCTGTTGGACCATGAAGACCTATCCATCGTCGAGGATACGTTGCATAGAGATAATTGCGAACTTTTCTGTTTAAATTAGTAGGAGCGCCACTTTGCTAGAATATGATATCCATGTCAAATTCGTTTGGATTATTTTCAGCAATCTTAACTATTAACGGATGGGTGAGGTTTTCCAGCATGTTCAAATACAATTCCCCAGTAAGGTTTCCGCCGATAAATAAGAGACCTACGATATGGTCGCCAAGTATTCCTATCCACACATTCAATTCTTGCTGAAAATTTTCGATTGGCTTCAGCAAAAATAAGAACTGCTTCAGTTTTTCCTGCAAAGTTCGAACATTCGCCGTAATTATTGTTAGTATCACCGGCTTTAACACTCAATATTCAAACGTGAGCAAACACAATAACTGAATTAAAGTGACAGAACAGAAAGGCTAATTATTTCAATTGTTTTACTTCTGTTGTTTCGCCTCCTACATTTTTTTAGCTTTTTGCTTAATATCAGAAACAGATAATTTGGAAGTCTGTCATTTGTTTTGTATCTATAAAATTTTCCCAAAATTTAGAAATATACTCTATTCAAAGAGACTTTTCAAATAAGGTGTCACACGACCCCGATTGCCATTTAAAAAAAATATCATGTATATGGCGGCTAGGCGCCATTTTAAAAGCTATAAAATTTAAATATACGTTTAAAGTGCTAAATGTAGTGTAAAAGTAATAAATTTGATAATCAAAATGTGTATAATGATCAAAATATATCATATATTTACGCATTGTGTAGCGTATTTTTAAAGTTGCTGGTATTAAACGAATGTAAAATATTGAAATTATTCAGATGTTGATACATCACAAAATAACAAATGAAAGTTCATTGTAGTTTTCGCTTTAAAAAAGTACCAGAACAATCAAAGAAAAAAATTACCTTTTATGCCATGTGTGGGAAATACGAGGTGTGTTCAATTGAAACTCATCTTTGCTTTATAAAAAATTTATTCAACAATTTAATTACAAATAAATACACAGTTAAGGCACCTATTCCATTGTTTTACTACATAAGTGACGTATATCCTGCTCAAAGAATTCTTGTGGCTGCTGATTAAAGAAGTCTTCCACAACTATTTGTACTTATGTGCCAGACTTAAAATGCCGACCTTTTAATGCCTACTTCAGAGGTCCAAAAATATGGAAATCGCAAGGCAATAGATCCGGGCTATAGGGTGGATGCTCTAAAACCCTCAATTTCTTTCGCTGAAGCTCGTTTAGCACATTAGCAACATGAGGCCTAGCTTTGTCGTGCAGCAAAATGACCCCACGCGTAAGTTTTCTTGGACACTTCCGTCGTGTTGCTTGATGAAGCTTGTTCAAAGTCTGCGAGCTGTTGCAGAGATAAGCCCATTCGCAGGTATTTTTGTTCATAACACAAGAGACGAAGAATCTATTGCGAGCAAACTTTGCTGTAACCCAGATTACGAACAATACTATGGGCAGATTCTATACTCGCACCAACAATTTCTGCAATTTCTCTAATTGAAATTCGACTATTTTTTCTAATAAGGCCTTCCACATATACTATATTGTTTTCTGTTAATGCAATACACCGTGCACCTGGTTGCTGCTCATGCATAGTCCCCTCTCTTGCATTCTTAAACTTTCGGCACCATTCCTTCACAGTTGGGTATGCAATACATGTATTTCCATACACTGCTTGCATTCGCGTATGAATCTGCAATGGCTGCACACTCTCAGCGCATAAATATTGTAGGACCGCACGATGATCAAACTTGGACGGATGTTCAACGACAAACGTCATTTCAAAATCAAAGTTTTAAAAGTCAGAATCAAATTCAAACGCCAGAAACTGATTAATGTGTTGCTTACAAACACTACTAACATTAACAAACGTCATTTGAATTATTGCATTTATTTTCAAGGTTAAGTTGATCGAAGATGGGTTTCAGTTGAACAAGCCTCGTACATTACTTTTCTATTCATATCCTACTCTACTACATCTCAGCATCTTAAATTTCTTTAAAATTGGACAATCATTTCTGTCTGACCGTGCATTAAAACAGAATTTATTCAGTGACCACAATAAAATCGTTATAGCCTCTATCACTTTACAGAAGATACAAAATCGTTTTAGTTGTCTTTCAAAAATATTTAAATAATTAAAAAATTGTATTATGTAATATGAGAAAAGTAAATAACTGATGCAATTCGAAAGTTTGAATATTGTTTCCATTGTTCTTTTTCCCTGTGGATTCCCAGGATACTTTGTGGATTTTTACTTACATTTTCTCCTGCCAGTCGATTACTACAGATATTTAATATACAATAAAGTTTTACAGTTTTCCATAGCCAATTCTATTAATTTGTAACTGTAACTTGCGTTTTTCATCTACTACATTTGTAATCGCAATTTTAATTTATTTTCTAAGCGGTTGCTGTATTCCAGTTGAGAATTGTTCTTATTTTCTATTTTTGCGTCTAAAATATTTAGGCTTCGAGAAGATATATTTTGGTCATGGCATTTATTACAATTCCACTTAACGTTGCCGAATCAACCAATCAATCTAAATATCTAAAATATTTACGTAAAGCATTTTCAAGCTAGATATTTGCGACTGCTGCGTTATTACAAAAATTATTCGAAAAATAAATTACAACACTTGTACGATTTCCTTTAACAACGATCCTAAAATCTTCCTTGAATTTATTTAACAGTCTTCCTAAACTCCTCCAATTTCACTTTTAATAAAATTTCAGTAGCTGACAAATAATCAGCGCAAGTATTATTTCCAATTTAAGAAAAATTTAATTTATTTGCAAGACGATTTAAAATTAAGCAATCACAGATAATCCCGTAACCGAAGACTTTCTTAGGTCACTCCATTTAAAAAATAAGCAAAACCGTTCAGTTGTACTTTCCTTAGCCTCAGAATGTGTGTGCATATAATCTACTCACGATTGATTTGCCATCCAACAGGCTGTGGAAATCTGGGGGAATGTGTGGTATCATTGAAATTTGTCAATTAATTAAGTTGGGTTATGCTAGTTTTTCTTGATAGAGGTTATGTTTTTTGAAAGCAGGCAATGTTGCCAGTGGAGCTTGTTTGTTCATTTAACGTCCGCCTATTGCTGCTCAATATTGGTTTATAATACTTAGATATAATAATGATTGCATTATAAATAAAATAATAACTACAATTTAAATGCTGTCGTAACACATACCAAATACATATTGCTGTTCTTTTTAAACGAGAATTCTGAACTCAAATCGTATGTATACAGAGCATATTTCACGCCATTCTTTGTTGTCCTATATTTAGGTCTTGCAGCAAATTAAGAAGAATTAACGTCCTTGCCGCTCATGTTTCAAATTGATATTATGGTAGTCCAGTGGTTGACTGTTTGTCTCTGGTGCTAAGAGACCCAAGTTCGTATTCCACTGAGGTCAGTGTTTTTCTCAGGCGAGATAAAAACTGTAAAACACTCATTCACAATTTACATGACAAAAGAATATCCCCTACTCTATTCCACCTTCATGATATTACTAGAAGTATCTGAATCATCGGCACCCTCCGATTCTGAATCGGATTCCCCAATTGAAATAATGAAAGGAGGAATATTTTCAAACGTTAGATTTCCCACATGTTTTTTGTCCAGTCTTCCGCAATAAGTTTTTCACAATGCTCACAGAAATTTTGCCACATATGGGGGGTACATTTTGAAAAAGCCTCACGCCGTAAATTGGCCAACCTTATCTTTCTATTTTGGCTGCGAATTTATGTGCTTATTGTAATAGGTCTTACAAAACCCCCACACCATTTCAATTGGGTTGTATTGACAATGGTATGGAGGCAATCGATGAACCTCATATTTGCGCTTTTTCAAAATTTCGTGAGTTACGTGTCTTTTATATCCGTCTGCTGTAAAAGGTTTATTAACTCCCAAAGTTTTTTCTTAGTAATTTTGCCCTGAATTTCGACATTGTGGTGGTTTACCAACCATTCCTGCAATACACCTTTTTTGCAAGACAATGTGGGCGGCTTGTCAAACTGCACTGAATAACCACATAACCACGACAAATTTTCCTTGCAACTTGTCCAAAGCAGCAATCAGCTGATTAACCAACCAATTTTGAAAAATTTCCCCTTTCATAGTTTTCTGATAGTCCCTGTCGTTGTTCTTTGAATCTAGTAAAATGTCGCACCCTTCCAAAAAGCCTAAATTACATCCCGCATTCAAAATCGTGAACCTCCTTCCCTCACTTTTAATTTTGGCTGGGTTACTTTTAAGATCGGTTTCTTGTACCCATGGACGACTCGCGGATCCATTTTGGTAGATCCACGTTTCGTCTAGGTACACGAATGTCACATTTTCATTAGAATTTTGATATTGGAGAAATTGTCTCAAAAATTTAATTTTCGATGCAACGATGTGTTTTTGTTCTCATAACATTTTGCGTCCATTCACCATTTTGTGTTTGTAACCCATTGATTTAATAATTTTGAATACAGTAGTCCTGCCCCCATTGTATTCCAAATTTTCGCGAGAGTCAGCCAAGAGTTTGTCGAGAGTAAAATGTTCATTCTTCAGATGATACTGCCAAATTTGTGGTTGCCAACCTTTTCTAAACGTGTAATTTAAGAAAACGTCCGTCTTAGCGCATATACTACAAATGGAAGATTTCAAAACGTCCTTTTCTTTTGATAAAATGTCCCTTATAGAACACTCAGACACCTAAAATTATAAGGAATTTGCAATTGCATATTTAAGAAATAATACATGCTTACCCCAAATATATCAATTAATCAATTTATAATCGTAAATCGTGTGAAGTCTGGCCTATCTCTTTTATAATGGTTGAAAACTTTCACAATATACAGTTTAGTAACTTTGCTAATAACTTTCACCATTCTGACAATTAAGTAAATATAACATATTATGTGTTTTATTAATTCTAAACTTACTAGATTATTTTAGAAAAGTAGGGGACCCTAGAGCGGGTAACAGGGCAATTTTGCTAGAAATCAATCAAATAATATTTCAGAAATGCAATTTAAGAAAAAAAAAAACACAGCCTGCTGGATGGCAAATCAATTGTGAATAGTGTATATGTATGAAAGTTTTGTTATGGTTACGCTTAGCATTTTACACATTGTTAGATGTACTATTACGCTATAATTTTAGTCTAAGTGCGTCTTTACTGACGAGTGCTAAGTCGCAACTGTTGACGCACCCTGTATTAGTGCAAATTTGTAAATATGACTTAGGAGTGTAAAGCAAAATACACTACTAACATGTTTTGATAAACATTTTAGCACAAACTCTACTGGTACTACTTTGTCACCAATACAAAAAAGATATTAGCTAATGCGATTATTAATTATTGCAGTGTATTCAAAAATTAGCTATTTAGGATGAGATTAATAGAATTTGATGAAAACCCTTTACCGTCATACGTATTTCGGCAACTAAGTTACCATCCATTAGGACCTCATAACTTAGGCTATCGAAAGAAGCTTTGTCTAAGGAAATGTTCTGAAGATAAGTTCTTCACCGAGTCAACGATGGAAATCCAATTCCTAGAGTTTTAGATAGTCCAAGTTCATCAGTTCCTGTTGAATATAGCAAAAGTGGAGCATTGCTAAGTTCCCTAAGTTACATCTTTCTATAATATCTTACAAAATTTCGTTCCACCACGATAATTAGATACCTAAATACGTATTTCGTCAATTAAGTTACCAGCTTCAGTAGAAACTACTGAACTTAAACTCTCTAACGTAAACTTGGAAGAAGAATACCTTTAGAGATAAGTTCTTTGCCGAGTATGCAATGGAAGTCCAACGCTAACCTACTCACAAACAAAGGTTTGAATACTAAATTCCCGTTAAGGTTCCTTTAACAATTTTAGATCTTTTGATTTTATATCCTGTTCCGTTTTGTAAATGGTGAACAACATGTGCTTTATTAAACCTATGACATTTGAAGTGAGCTACGTGTTCTTTGTACGTAGTTATTTTCTTCAAAGTAGGAACTTTGTAAGGTCGTTGAATTACAAATATTCAATTTTAATGATACGTTTGCTCATTAAAGTATCTAAAATGACAGGAATGAAACCGCAGTGAAAAATATTTTTGTTGTAGCGGTATTCAGTACAGTATCAATTTGGATATTATAGAAAACTAAGTAAATCTATGAACCAAGTCTAAGGTGGGCATTTTTTTAAAGCGATGGTTTGTCATTGATAATAACGGATTGTATACAAAATACATATTGTTTATTTAATGCATATCCCTTTTTATGTCTTTTTATGTGTACGATCTATACAATTTTGCTATGTTGCTATTGCCATTAAATTTCGTTTTTTTTATCGTTTGATCGTTTAATGGTTTTACCGTTTGCTTGGATTGTCATCATTTGATCCGTCTTTTTCGAGGATGTTAGTCAGTTGTTTAATAGTATTGTTTTTTATATGGCTGGATTACTAGTCCATGCTCACAACCCTCCTCTGCCGGGGCTTAGGACCGGCGGTAGCAGTTGCTGGGCTAATCAATCCATCCAGCAACTAACCCCAGGCGGAGATTATGTTGTATTATTATATTATTTTATAAATTTCTTAGCCCGCTATGCGCAATGCAAACTCTCCATCGTTTGTGCAGGTAGTACCGCCACTGGAAAACGCAACACGTATACGGTTGTGCGTCATGGACGGTAGACAAAGCCGGTAAGCTATAAACGCTAGAGATATGGTACCATAGAAGAGTTATGAAGATCAGCTATATGAAAATAATCTCTAACAAAGAGAGGCTGATGCAAGCAGAAGACACGCGAAGAGAATATGTACATAAATAAAGAGAGTACTAAGTAGGAACATGTAAACTATGAAGAGAAAGAATAAAGTCGATTATTATAGAAGGTATCATTGAAGAAGGGCACTTCCGAGGACGACCCTGTTTGCAATTTTTCAGAGAGGTTATGAACGATACAAGAAGTAATAGCTACGCTAAACTGAAAGGAAGAAATGGGATTGATTGTTGCTTCAAACTAGTTTATGGAATTAAGGCGGGGGGTAATTATTAATTAAACAAATGTTTTTTCGACAAAATCTTCCGCCAAATCGATTGTATTTGATAAAAATACAAATTTGTATATCAAATTCAATTTCCAACCATCATTTGTTGTCTAGTAATGACGTCACTGACATTGTTTTAAATGGCAACTTTTAATTTTGATAGATTGTCAAAATGACAGCATAAACATTAAAAATAAATAAATTTCCCATATGTTAAGAACTTTCCAGGCACCCTGTATGTTTGAACTGCTATCTACCGCTTTTCCAGAATCTCCAAATGTCTTTCCCCTGTGAGGGTTCCTTCAAAGAATAAAGCACCTAATATTTTATTGTCGACTATTCCTGCCCACACGTTTAATTTCTGTAAGTGTTGAGTAGGTGCCTCAAACATCTAACGAGAATGTAAAAACATAAAGGACTTCGAAAAACTAAATCTGACAATTTTATTTGCTTAGCAACATAGCTTTTGATTTAATTCATGTTAATAATACAATTTAGGTTTTCTAATTTTCCATTGTCTTTTGCTCGAAAATTTTTATACTCCCATTTTGAAAATTATGGCTGTCCAAATCATTTAATAAAAAGATGGTGACATCATTACTCGAAAACAAATGACGGTCGAAAATTCAGTTTGATACATAAATGTGTATTTTTATAAAGAAAAATCAACGTGTGTCCGGTGATTTTTATCCCAAAACAGTTACTTCTATTTTAATGAATTGTTTTCATACTTTAGCCGCTCACTATATGTATAGGCTAGCTAAACATCAAAATTATAATTATACTTCAGTGATTGTTTCATATGCCAAGAAATAAATGGCCTTTGATGTTTTTTAAAATGATATTTGCGCAACACTATACTAATTAATTTACGGCTTTACAGTATGCCTGAAGCAAATCTCCCTGACTTATGCATAGAACCTCAGGCTAAACAAACACCTTCGCTATCGTTGATTGCTAATCGCGTAGTTGATGTCAGTTATTTTATAAATCAAATTCGTAGACTGGCACTCCACGATTATTCGTATACTTTGGGAAAAATGAATTGGTTGAAAGAAATCCGAGTGGGTTTAATTTTACATTTTCATTACCGCTGCAAAGTGTGTAATAATGAAATGGAATTAAAAAGTCACAATTTTAATAGCGATGTTAAGCAGTCCTTCGTTTGGGGCATCGCAGCTGATGGTGGTGGTGTTTCACAAGCCGAAGAGATATTTTCGGTATTGGATATCCCAACAATGTCAAAAAGAACGTACAAAAAAGAAGAAGAAAACCTGCAGGGTAGATGGGAAAAACTTCTGTCTAATCAAATGCCAAGATAATGGCATGATAATGCCATGGAAGAAAAAAGATGAACTATAGAAGAAGGTTGTGTGCAACAGGAAATTCCGTACCTTACCGCTAAACGTAGTTTCTTACTTCTACGGAATAATATGCAGGTGCTCCATCATGCATAAAATAAGCATTTAGACGAGTTTGTAACGGCATGTCATCAAATATTACTTCCAATTTGTAGGAACTGAAAGTATGCAACTCTTGGTAGTCTTATTTGAAAAAAATTGGGTCCTAGGAAATGATCATTATAACTCCAGCCTAAACGTTGATAGAAAAGCGCCTTTGACGACGCCGACGTGTTTCAACTATTGCATCCTTCTATATGTGGGCATTGTGGTTAACAAATCCTGATTTTCGTAAAAATCGGCTTCGTCATTTGCCAAACACTGCTTCTGCTTGTATTTTTCATGGCGGAAATTCGTCTTGTACTGTTTGTTAGATTTTCTTCAGCCCTCGCCAAATTTGTTGCTCGCAATTGCACAGGTCTAACATTTGCTTTTTTCCAGGTTTCTTCTACTTTTGCGCTTCCCGTCTCTCGAAAACGTTGGCATACACTTGCAAACATTTGGTGGTACGGTAAGCGTCTGCCGGGCTATCGTATTCCATACAAACGCGCTGCTAACCACGAATTTCCAACGGCTAAATCGTAAACACAAACCATACCTACTACCTCTCCCACAGTATATGTGACACGACAACAAATAGGGAAAGCGTCTAATTAATATACAACCAATAACAAGAAAAGTTTAACAAAAATAAAGTAAGCCTGCTTATTGTTAATGCAATTTACTTAAATCGGTACTTATGCTATGCTAAAAAGATCGGTGTTTATCTACGAAACTATGCATTTGGGAATATATGTTATTCGGACCTTTTTGCATGCTTTTGATCCAAGAATACCCTGCTGAAGTATTATGCAATCAAGATGGGGCACCCTGTATATTAGTAATGTAAATGCCTATGAACAAACTAATTACGAAGAGCGTACCTTTTCGAAAACATTAAATTTGTAATCTAAAAACATATTTATCTATGTGGTATTTTGTATAAGAATGGAAAGCGCCATTAACAAAGCGTAGAATTTCTATTTACAGAAAGTCTGAGTGTCTCGAAGGCGCGCCCGAATCAAGATATACAAATCCATATTTATTCTAAGTAAAATTTTCTCTCCAATTTATACCGAAGTTGGGAAAATCATACATAATTCATACGCAAGTGCCGGCAAACCTCCTGTCCGCAGATTGAATTTTTAATTTTTTCAGACATGTTACAGCAACAAGGCATGCAAATGACATAAGCGTGTTATTCTCAGATGCGAATATTATTTGGATGCGCGCCAAGGAATTTTTTGTTAGCATAAAAGGATCAACAGCTCTGCAAAAACATGCACACAGATGCAAATTTCGCAGTGCTTGAAACATCGTGTGCCCTGTTTTTGTTTGCTGCTGAAAGGTTATGGCTGTTTTGCTGCGAACTTCCACTAGAACACTCAGGGTTGGGATACCGCGATAGTTTCGATGACCAAGGGAAATAATAACAAGCTAACAAACTATTAAATTAATGTACACAAACGAACGGAAATTTGTGTAAATATTTGTATATTATTAATGCTGAGGTGGAAGAACAATACAAACCCCATCTAAATACACATATTTAACAGCTTATAAAATCAGTTGGGATTATTAAATGCGGAACATAGCGTACATCAAAACAATGTATCCACAATTTATTATCTGAATTGAAATTAAAACCGTTCAGCTCGACGCTCAAGTCTGTTCTTGTTTCTCACGTGATTCTCGTGTTTTTAATCTTTAATTTTTTTAATTTTTGGAGCACGCAAGCTGCTTAATAACCCAAAAATACTTGTTGAATGTGCTATACATTTTTTGTAACTCTATAATTTGCTTGGGATAGTTTATTCCATGGCCGTTATGACGAATGATTTGAGTGTATTTTAGACGTATAGGCCATAAAGCGACAGATGCGGTTGCAAGGCATGCGTGAACCCTAGGGACTATTCCGGAATTTAACTAGTTAGGCACGCATTATTTATGTGCCCCTAAATTATATTTCCGAATAAATTTGCATGGTATTGTTTGAAGTAGGAATAACTGAAGCTGGCAATTTTCCACGATATTAATCTTGTATCGGTGTGTAATTATTATTACCGGCCGTAAAACGAGCACTTTTAATTAAAGTATTTTCGAGAAATATGTGAGGCATGTTTATCGTAAACCGTATCAATACTTTATTAAGTTGCTAGACTTTATATTTCATTCTGCGGTTGGTTTGTCAGGTTTGGTTGTAAAGTTTGCAAAGTTACCTAAGTTAATTTAATTTTAATAGACGGATAATTCTGCTGATGCGTGCGTTAAGACAAACTATTATTTAATAACTCTGAGATCAAGTTAAGGGTAATGAAAATTATAATTCAACGAAAGTTATTAGAAAGGGCTCGATTAATTCACTTAAAAAGTTTTCTCATTAAGATTGCTAGATAGAATTGTAATACGTCTACAAGGTGACTTACAAAGAGATGGAGAAGACGAAACAAACTACCAGAAAATGTTTGCAAAAGGGAACGAAAATGAAACACAGGCACGAATACAAGAACGGAGAAGGAAAGATTCGATCGATAAACGTAAAGGGAGGCGGCCGTGGACTAACGGTTAGCGGGTTAGACTTCAACGCTTAAGGTCCTGGGTTCAATTCCCAGTACCCGAATATCAGATTTTTAACGGCTGTTCTTCCTCGCAAAGCAATGGAAAATCACTGCGGTATTCTGCCTAGTAACTCTTCTCTGGAGTAGCAGTGTTTACACTTCCCGTGGTTCGGAACCCAGGTAAATCTGTAGGTTCTCTATGTTTGTGGCACTCTAAACGCGCAACACAGGCATAGGAGAGAAGATCGCTACTTCTCGTAAGAGATAAGGCACTGTAAGAAGAAGAAAGGGAGTAACGGAGGAATTTTATTTGAAAGACGGGGCAGTGTGACAAATGGGAAAGGGATCAGATGGGAAAATCAGAAAAATATAGTGAATAGGAATACAGTAATAGTAATAGCAAAGCGGGTTAAGACGATTGAGGGAATACATGAATTACAACGAGAAAGGGACGAAACGATGAAATAAAAATTGGATGAAATTGCGAGAGAGATGAGCAACCAGAGAATGTTACGGGCCAACGAGCTTTTTACTGGGACCGCAGTAGAAAAGGTGGAAGTGCCTTCGACTTAGCTCAGCGAAGTAGGGAGTGGTTCACGAGAACGTTTAAGGGAAAGAAATCTAACGTAGTTGTATACAGGGTAAGTCGAAGTTAATGGTCGCCATCCAGGTTACAGCTGATTGCAGGTTCTCGTAGGAGGGCCGAGAAACCAGCAACTT
>JABXWE010048300.1:0-16662 GCA_014611495.1 Limonius californicus
TAATTTAAAATTGTAACTCCAACGTAAATAAACATTTCACACCAAAATAATTACCTTTATAATTTCAAAATTAAAATTAAAATTTTAATAACTAACTTGAATTTTATTATTAAACACGATGTGCATCTATCAATTGTTTCCATAGCGTAATACTTGAACAGTTCGAAAATGAAAAGAAAAAAATTGCCATAATTTATTTATTTATAAAAATAACTATGTCATGTGGTATATCATTAGAATCGTTGAAAAAGGGCCTTTTTTATAAAGTCATGGCCGACTATGGTTTCCATTAGAAAAAACATAAGTTTGTGTCACAACTCAAAAATTATAGCTTAAATAAAAAATTCGGTTAGACCATATTATTAAGCACATAATTACCTACAACTTTTTCCTTTACACATTTTTTCTAAAGTCAATAATAACAGAGCCATAGGCACCAAACGAATTAACAAAAAAATCATTTTTGCGAGATCTCTAGTTAGCCATGCATCTTT
The DNA here is from genome assembly GCA_014611495.1 of Limonius californicus. Classification (NCBI taxonomy): domain Eukaryota; kingdom Metazoa; phylum Arthropoda; class Insecta; order Coleoptera; family Elateridae; genus Limonius; species Limonius californicus. The sequence continues at coordinate 495 of JABXWE010048300.1, forward strand.
TCCAAAAAACAAAAAGCTCATTAAATTGAGCTCGTAAAACTACAATTCTTTCCCCATTTAACCGTCTCTCTATCTCCGCTAGTTTCCGAGATCCCCATACTAAACATCGGAAAAAACTCACCCTGTATATAAAGGTTTTCCCCTTTAGGAGATTAAATTGATTCTGTTTCTAGTCCCCTTTAATATTTATTGTTATTTGTTGTTACTTAGCATTCAATGGCCCAAATTGAGACATTTCAAACTATAAATAGAAATAAATTGCTTGGAATTGAGAACTACCCATCCACACTGAAACAAAATTTCAACTAATAAACGGAATTAAATTGAAAGATAATCTTAGGAAGATATAGCTGCTGAACTGTCCTGCTCTCCGCTATTTTTATGATACTTATTTTTGTTTTTGTATGTTGTAATTTTGCTGTTAGGTACGCTACTGCAGTAACATTCTTTCAACGCGAAAAATCGTCTGCTACCTATTATTTTATTTTTCTAGGGAATAAATACATAGAGAATGGATAAAAGAACCAAACACACCAACATCTATTTTTAAACAACATAAGCACGTTCGATGTTTTCTTAAAAAATTAATACAGAGTAATTCACGACAAAGTAAGAGCCTACATTCTACATATATGCAACCCAAAAGACATATCAGAACATACTGCGATATCTAATTTTTTATTGGCGGTAGCATGAATCAGAGAGTCCTGTTTGAAATATTTGACCAGTACTGGCCTAAATAAAGCTCATTTAACTCAAAGTGTGAATAATATGTGTTCAAATGCAGAAAACCCGACATGATTTTATTTTTGGCGAATGTTTATATTATATGGCCAAAAATAGCGATGTGCTGTAATCACAACGGGGGAAAAATTGGCTATCCCTGAAAAGAGGTAACAGCAGAACAACTTCCTTCTTCTGACTTCTTCCGGCTTTACAGTCCTTTGTGGGCTTTGGCCTCATACAAACCTTCTTCACTGCATTGTCGGTTTGTTGCGTTCCTTTTCCAGTACTTGTGGGTCCACAACAGAACACAGCAAAAACACAGCATAAGGAGAAATCAGTTTCATTCATAGCATGTAACTTTAGTTCAACGTCTCGGAGAAACTTATTTTCCAAGAGGATTACAGCCAGGGGTGCTAATAAGGCGGAATTGTCCGGAACGCTGTTCCAGTAAAAGATTTGAAAAGGGAGCTCAGTTACAATATAAAATCACCAGGCAACAAAGAAAATAATAGTTTATTTGTCGTAAAGAATCTACAACAAAAACAATAAACGAAAATGAACGCAAAATGTTTTCTCACAGAAATCTGTGCTTTTTATATACCCTTCCGACGATGGATAGCAACCGACGAGAGGTAGAAGCACTGTCAACACTGATCTGTTGTGCACAGTAACAACGCACAGGTCACAAACTTGTGTTTCGTTATTTTTAAAGTGATCAACTAATTGTGTTCTTGCAAGACATTGTTCCATTTCACCCCTGATTACAGTTTGGTCAGTTATATGAAGGCCATGTATAACTTGATGATTACTTTATAAATAAAAGTGATCTTCAGCGATGAAGCCTGTTTGAGTAACAATAGTAACTTTAACAAACACAATTGTCATTATTATGCACATTAACCCTTGACACCCATGAATGAACCTGCTTCAGAGGATGTATTCTGAATATGCGTGGAGTAGAATTCTAGGGAATCATACTATGGGTTGATATGTCTTTGAAAAAAATTTAACAAAGCAAATCTATAGAAATCTCCTTTATGACACATTGCCACTTGCAGTTAAAACAGCGGATTTAGATACAAGATGGCAGTAAAATAGCACCCTCGGGCGCTATCTTATGAAGGCAATATTTAAAATAAATAGATATTCGAAAATAAGTGGTGTGGTAGAGATTCTACTTTACCTTGGCTTCCTCGTAGTCCTGATCGAACTCCATTGGATTTCTTTTTATGGAATACAATTAAAGATGCGTTCTACGAAACTCCTATTAAAATGCGCAGGATTTAAAAAACAGAATCCGAAAAGCTAAAAATACTAAAAAAATTCATGACAAAGGTTTCAGCTATACTGGTCAAGCTGTACCTTGTAATGATGTATATGGGGTTATCTATATTTCGAAATTGCTTACGGGTAATATACCAAAACAAAAAATGTGAGGAACATGTGGGAAATACACAGTTTGGATACCGATATACGTCGGGTACACTAGAGGTATTGTTTTCGTTTGTTTTCGCTCAACACTGTAGGTAAATAAAAATCTACACATATGCTTTATTGATTTTAGCAAAGCTTTTAATGGAGTAAAACATGGCATGTTAATAGATGCACTGAATAAGACTGGTTTGGACGAAAAGGACAGATTATTCATAAAGAATTTATATTGGCATCAACAAGCACAAAATCGCCTTTATACAGAAAATATAAGTAAAGAAATAAACATCCAAGGAGGCGTCAGGCAAGGGTATATTCTTTCACTCCTACTCTTCAATATTTATTCTGGAAATATTTGAAACAGCGCACTGGAAGATGCAATCGAGGCGCCAAAATCAACCCAGCCAGTCAATAATATTCGCTGTGCCAACTTCACAGCCGTAATAGGAGAAAGCGAAGAAGATTTACAACAGTCTTTAGATCTAAAAGGCTTCGAAGGCAGAAGCTGGGGAAGAAACATAAATATTGACGAGACAGAAGATATCGTAATCAGTAGAAATAAAAGGTATAACAAATATAGGCATCGATCATATAAATACAAATACAAAGTTTCAAATACTTAGGTTGTATAATCAATGACGAACTTGGCTCAGATCAAGAAATGAGTAGGGGAAAGTGGTCCATAGTGGAACGTGGTGCATAGTGGAAAAGTTACACTATCTCTGTTATTGATGGAGCAGGTAGGACTATATTTACGCTCAAATGTCTTTGTTGATCGTCCATTTGAATGTGAATGTTCTGTTTGATGTCTCCCTGTCCAGTCAGATACTTTCAAAAAAATATGTAAGTGTACATCCCGCTTTTTATACAATACGCTACCACTTGGAACCCAGTTGCATTAACAGTTCAAGCGGCATCTGCATGAAATTTTAACATAACCCTAAATAGTGTTTTGTGCATAGATGCTGGTGCAAATAATGTAATATAGCTCTACCGTGTCGGTATATTTGTCAAGTTTATGTGCCGACCCGGAGTGGTTTATACTGGGACACTGCCGGTGGTACATAGTGGGATGGAGTTATTATGGCATAAATTTAAAGTACGTGCATTGTATTTCAGAAATAAAGATGCCGAGATCTTCCAGGAAGTTACAAAAAGATGTTTTAATGACAACGCCCAACATAAAAAATATAGAGGAAGAACAGATAGAAAGAATAAGAAAAAAACTAATAAAAGAACAAAAAGCAAAGGCTATAATACATCGTACGTTTAATGAAAAAGATTTTATTTTGGTGCAATATCAAACTGAGAAACTCGTTAAACACTACATAGGTCAAATAGAAGACATCCTTCTCAATGATGAATTTAATGTTAAGTTTTTAAAGAGATTGCTTAAAGAAAAATTTGTTTTTCCAGAGGCAAAAGACCAACCTGTTATCGAAAGGGAAAACATTTTGAAACTGCCACCGCCTTTTCTTTCCGGTGCAACTCAGCGTACAGCTAGTGTTATGTCTTTCAATACTGATTTGTCAATTTACAACTTGATTTAAATAAAACATTGTCTTATAAGTGAAAATTTGTAGTGCAATACTATATTTTCCTTCAAATCCCAGTATGCACCATATCACTTCCCACTATACACCATCCGTTGGTACATAGTGGGATACATGGTGCATAGTAGTATTTAAAAAAAAACCTAAATCTATTAGTTATTCCAATAATTTCAAAACAAAGCACTTGTGTTAACATTACAGATATACAAGTGTATTCACTTTATAAACAAGTTGCAAAATTAAAAAAATACAGTAAAGCGTATTTTTTGTCCCAATATACACCACTTTCCCCACCCCTACCATAGAAATAGTCAGGAAAGGATTCCTTTACATGAAAACGTTTCTATGTAATCACAATCTCAACATAGTACTACGGTGGAAAATGACACAATGCCTATATGGCCATTACTATTATACGGTGCCGAAAGCTTGACCCTCGAGAGATTCATAATAACCAAGCTCGAAGCTTTTGAAGTGTGGGGATTCAGAAGGCAGCTACAAATTCCATGGGCCGACCACATGAAGTTTTACAACGAAGATAAAAGAAACGACAACTGTTAAGTACCATTAAAAACATAAAACTGCATATTTTGGTCATGTACTCCGAAAGCAGGTATGTCATATCTTCAGGTGATTATTGAAGGAAAAGCAGAAAGAAGACGAAGGTCCGGTAGAAAAAGTACTTCTGGTTCAAAAACTTAAAACGGTGAGCCGAAATTAATATGGGGACCTTATTCAGAACAGCTGAAGATCGATAAGCATTTGATGATATTGTCGGCAATCTCCATTAGGAGAGGGCACCCCCAAGAAGAAGATATTTCGAATGGTAGGCTCGTCAGTTTTCCATGGTGACAGTACATTACACCGAAATATGTTCTCCTTTTAAATTTAATGAAGTCAGTTCAGCAAGTCTTTGCTGTACATAATTGTGTTAACTCCTTCACTTTGTTTAATCAGTAATGGGTTAGCTAGCCGACCTCGGTGGTCTAGTGACGTTGATTCAATGACTGAGGTCGGTGAAATATTTCTGGCAAGCTAAAATCTGAAAGTGTGCCTTCTCTCGGATAAGAAATAAAACCGTGGGTCCCGTGCCACTGCGATGTGTAAGAAAGGACAGCGGGCCGTTGTAGGGGTCAGTCGGATTCCGCACCGGAATCCTCAGCCCCTCTTCAGCCAGTAACGGGAATGTAAAGATGGGAAAGACCAGGAAATACGGGTATTGGAATGCATGGATGATACTGTCCCAGTATTTACCTAAATGACCCAGGAAAACCATGAAAAACCTGAGTCAGGATAGACGGCCCGGAGGTTCGAACCCTAGACCTCCCTAATGGGTCTGCTCTACCGCCGAGCCTCTTTTCTCGGTTTCTACGATGTGTGACACGTTATAAATCACTACTGGGATTGGGACTACCTCAATTGGGCCAAATTCATAGTTAAGGTGTACAGTAAACCAATGATGGCTGCAGTGCATAGCGATACTTGGAAAACCGCGTCCTGTATATCGCCCTTTCAAAATAGAAATACAAGGGGTTATCTAACTCATCACTGTTTTTGCACTACTCACTATCAGATAGAATCTCCTGCGGGTTTCGAAACTAAAAAGTAATATTTATAAACTACAATTTTCGAATCTTTACAACTTAGATGCAAATATTTCAGACTGTGTACTCATTTATTTATATACAAAAAAAACGTAAATTATACGTTAATATAGCTTTAAATTGACAAAGTGGAGTTGTATCTATCAGTATTATATGCCTTTATGCATCCTGAATAATAAAGCTAACATATAAAATTAAATTTATTTCTGCCCGTCTACTGCGTAAGACAACGAAAAGTCTTTTTTAATATTACCCGCTATAAGTATTTATAAATCAAAATTGTTTTTACCTAACTGTCTGTATTTAAACTAAATTTGAACAATGCTCTCTTACGCCTTCATAGTCTGTTGATTAGTTGAAACACAGAATAAAACACAATGAACTATAAAATTCGCAAACATTCACTTCCATCATTAAATTTTCTGTAAATTGATCATGAATAATTAAAAAGATTATTTCTACGGCAAATCTGCATATGAATCTTTTTTACGATAGGGTGAATAATTTGACCAGCATCAATCAATATTAGCTAAGCGATCAGTCAATAAAGGGGCGTGTTGGATGCTCACCGAAGTCGTTTTGCTGGAACAACATTTTTCTTCATAAATGGAGCGAATAAATTTGCTTTTGAAATCCGATCGACCAAATGACAATTATATTGGCTGCATGATGTACATGCGACATTGGCCAACAGACCTTGCAAGTCAACTTTGTCCGCGGGAAAAATGTGTTTTTCTTTTCCAGAGCGTAATAATTCTGAAACATTTCAACGCAAATATTTCAGGAAATAATCAAAATATAGAAAAATATATAGAGAAATATATGGAATGTTAACAAATAAATATATACAGGGTGTAAATGTAACTTGGGTAATGGTAATTGATATTATTATTACCTGCCAAAATATTATTATATTATACTTAAAATTATTTTGAGTATATGCTTACCAGTAGAAATTTGGATAGAGTAAAACAGCAAAATATACTACTATCAGTTCTTAACGACGCTCGAACAATTCCCCATTAAGGGAGTTAATGTAATACTTTCTTTAAGCCACGAGAAATGACTAAGTTTGGAACTAAGCTCAGGTGATATCCAGAAGCTGCCATATGTAACACCATAGTACGATCACGACCATTTTAAATGCCATTTTAAAGAATTAATTATTCCTGGTGTAATGGAATATTTATTAAACGGTATTGCAAAACAGGCTATAACTTATCGTTTAGATTACGAAAGTAAACACTGGGTATGTTCCACAATTCTGTATGAATGCGAAGTCTGGACAGTCAGAAAAACGATACTCAGCAGACTAAACGCATTTAAGGTGTGGACATATAAAAGGATTATTCGCCTCCCACGGAACGCCAGAATAATGAACGGGGAAATAGTGTGCTGACTGAGAAAACAGAGAACTAGAGATGAATATTAAGCAACGAAGGCTCTCATATGTTGAACAAATAATCCATGAAAATTACAGCATCTTGCAATACGATATTGATAGATAGATTGAAGCAAACCGTAAGTGGAGCAAAAGAGGGACATCTTGGATGAGGTATAGAAAAAAGCGAGGACTAAATAGGAAACAACTAATTCACACCATAAGAAGCAGATAAATACACAGACCATCAAATACATTGTTTTAGTTATTTGTGGTTTGTTTTTGTAATATGTGTTTTATTTTTGCCGTTTTGCAGACGTAAATTGTCAATATTAGGTTTATCAACATTTGCTAAACACAAAGCGACGTTTCTGTTCGGGTTGGGGTTAGAGATTGTAGAATTTTGAGAAAATACTGTAAGTGTTTGTGACCAAACGATAAGACACAGCTTCCATGGAGCAAACTTATTTACAAGAAGACCGTATGTCCCAAACCTTACGCTAGAATATGAAACAACTCAACCGGAATGGGCCAACACACATTTAAAATGGAACGAAGACAGATGGAGAAGCGTGTTTTTTTCAATGAGACCAGAATCACATAATTGCCGGATTAAGGTTTGGAGGAACCCAAATCGACAGAAAAGGCTTCACCGTGCTGTCTAGAGTGATGCCACCATATTTTTTAGGGTGTTATCTTAACAAATAATAAAACCCCTTTAATTCCCATCGTATTTTTCGAGATATAGTACAGTTGTGGCGAGGTACATTCATTAATTTTAGTATATAATAATGAACCATGATAGTAGCCAACCCAGTAACTATAATAATGTCTTAGGAAGAGAGAAAGAGACAGGCAGAAAACGACAATAAACGATCACACAAATCCTGATCACATTTAAGACTGACAATAACACCCCGCAAATAGACCCACTTATTTCCAAACTCTTTTAAGAAGCCCTTACTGATAAGACCCGCTCCTAAACTAACAGAAGACCAACTAATACTAAATCACCAATTCCCATTCAGAAGTCAACTTTTGGTGGCAGAAAAGGCACATCGAGTAAAATATATTATAAACCGAAAGAAAACATTGTTCTGCTACTTATTAATCAAGCTTTTGGTTACGTCAGGTACAAACAATTGCTATTAAAGTTAAAGAAGGTTTGTCAGGCCTATATTAGGTTATATTTTAAGAATAATAATAGCAGATAATTTTAATAGGTATTTATTTTTGGTTTATACGTATTTCGACCTACAAAATGCCATTTTCAAAAGCATTTAATACTGTAAACTAAAAGGTAACAGCACACTGGGTCTTTCTTTCGGACTTGGCTCTGGTCTTCTATTCCAAAACCTCCAATAGCTGGGAATGTATGACCTCAATTTGTTCATTCTTTATAGGTATATATGTTAAGTGTGTTTGTGGATTTGAAAGACATTACGAATACAAACACCCAGAAAAATCTAACTACGCTATACATTTACTAGAACACATGGTTTGACATCAAATAATATAATAACATTATTACATTTCTGTAATGATAAACGTAAATTGGATATACTCAAGGCATTTCAAATTCACAAACACACTTTAATGAATGAGCAAATTGAGCTCATAAATTCCCCGCTATTGGAAGTTGTGGAATAGAAGACCAGAGCCAAGTCTGAAATTAGGACCGAGTATGCTGTTACCTTTTAGTTTGCAATATTAAATGCTTACGTACATAACTGTATCGCCCCCAACATATGTGTCACTAAACAGCCGCTACCACAGACAGCATTAAACCTGTGCCAGACCAAAATACTTAAACTAGTTTAACTCTGTTAACTGGTTTAACATGTTGGTATGTCACCTGTGGTTTATCACTGAACAATTAAAACTCAATGTAGAGCTGGTTTACGTTATAACAGTTTATGATACAAGTTTAGGGTTTTAATTTGACAGACATGTCAGTTGTCAGATTATCGGCATCAAAACAATTATTTATCTTCCAAAATAGCAGACAGTGGTATAAAAGCAAAACAATAGGCATCCTGGTCGGAAAGACAAATAATTTTGATAATTGATTATTACTAACAGATTTTTCTTCTTGCAGACCTACTTCTATTGGAGGTTGGATATCATCAGAACTATCTTGATATTATTAACAGCTGCTCGAAGTAATTTGGTACTGCTGTAGCTGAACCAACCACGAAGATTTTTCAACCAAGGTATTCTACATTTGCCAACATTTCCTGTTCCTTTTATTTTCTCTTGTATGATGAGCCTAAGAAGTTCATATTTGAAGCCTCTCATTACATTACTCGAACAGTACAGCTTCCTTTTCTTAACGGTATATAGGATTTCGCATTCCTTGCGATTCTTCCTCCATTCTTTCGAGCTCTTCGTTGTTGTCAGTCCATGGTATACGCCACATGCGACGATAACACCTCATTTCGAGTGACTATTTTATTCAAATGCTGTCTCTTCAGAGTCCAGGTTGCGACTCCATATAGTAGGGTGGAAAACACGTAGCAACGAAGTATCACATCAGAAGATCTAGCTTAACGTCCCTGTTGCAAAGAAACTTTCTCATTTTCATAAATGATGACCTTGCCATTTCTACTCTTTTTCTTATTTCAGTTGCCTGGTACCCTGTCTGTTTCAGCCCGTTTCCAAAATATTTACATTACGTAACTCTTTCAATGGAGCTATTAGCCACAGTTAACTTTACTTGATGGTTAGGGGACTTGGTAACATTTTGACATTAAGAGAGACTATCTTCTTCAAATGCTGTTTCTTCACAGAGTCGAGGCTACGACTCCATATAGTAGGGTGGAAAACACGCAGCAGCGAAGTATTCTCATCAGGAGATCTAGCTTAACGTCCCTGTTGCAAAAAATGTTTTCTGATTTTCATAAATGACGACCTTACCATTTCTTTTCTTTTTCTTATTTCAGTTGCTTGGTCCCCTGTCTGTTCCAGCCCGTTTCCAAAATATTTGCATTACGTAACTCTTTCAGTGGGGCTAGTAGCCACAGTTAGCTGTACTTGAGGGTTAGGGGACTTGTTAATCACAATACATTTAGTCGTTTTCCAACTCATTTTCAATCCATAATCATTACGATGCTAGTTTAACTTTTCCAGCTTGAGTTGTTGGTCATGTTGATTAGTTGCTAATTTCACTGTACCGTTCACATGTCTCATGTCAACATTGTTAGATGTGACGGTTTCTCTTTCAGGCTTCTGATTTTAGTCTCCTCTTGGTTTAAGATAAACTTGTTTAAGTTTTGACCGATTTAGTTTTAGTCTGTCACGGGATTTAAATACTTGATAAAAGTTTAACTCGCTCATAAATAATAAATCACAACTACCCACCAAACTCACTAAATAGTACTATTAATACTAGTAGTACTGATTACTACGGTGCAACTTCTAACCTACTCTTTACAACAAATTATTTATACGGTAATCCTTGAAGCTTGAAGCTATATTAAATATCGACATTCTTAAGGAGATTCTGTCAAAGGCTGGCCAGACTGTGTCTCAAATAATGAAATTTCTGTCCGATTGAAACAATGCGGACAATGTCTTCTTCCTCTTCTTGTATTGGTTTATCTTTCAGAGTTGTAGCGTCCTTCTTTCCTATATTTATGTTGAATGCGTAAACTGTCATGGACATAGATATCGAGACGAGGGCTCCGAACTAGGGGTGCAAACACTTCTACATCAAATCAGATTTACTAGACAGAATACTCCGCTGGCCTGTTAGTGGTCTGACAATGACCATTAAAAATCAGATGATCCGGTGCTGAAATTTTAAACCTAGACGGCTTACTCCATATAATGCCAAACATCTGCAAAATCTGGAAATTAACTCAAAATCTCGTATTAAGCTTACTCGATAATAATGAACAAGGATAGAGGTACAATCCATTCGATTTCTGATACTTCTCTTAATTGGCACATGTAATAGGTTGTTAAGAATATCTATCAGGACATGTATGTTATTTTACAGTTATGGTCAGTTTGCAGCCAATATTTTTGAAAGAATTTCATATTGCTGTATTAAAACAGAAATAAATATATTATGAAGTTAAATAATTGCTCTACCAGGGTTTCAACAAAAACTGATAAGACTATGTAGGGGATACATACAATGCAAATACATTAATTAATGTCATTCAAATTCAGGCCCGTTACTAATCCTGAAACTTAATTAAATGTAGTGGGTAACGAGTCAGAGATGATGATTTATTACCACTAATATTCGTCTTAGAAAATATATTACAAAGTAAGCGTTTTTCGAGAACTTCTTAATAATTACAGCACACAGAATTACTTTTCCTCAAACTAGTTTTAAGTTATAAAGAAACTCAAGATTTCTTTAAGTAAGCTCTTCTCAGTTGTCTAGTAGGCGTTTTTTCTGTGGTCGCCTGAAAATACTGTTTGACTATAAATGATGTTCTTGGCAAAAATCCGCTTAAAATTGAAATTTAAAGGTAATTTAAGTAAATGAACTAAAAGTAAAAAATATATCTTAGGTAAATATAGCGTTCAACATTTACTAATCTGCAATAATCATGTAATATTTCAAACTTAATTAATTAGAAATATGCAATTGTGAAGTCTTAGAATAGTCAAAAAGATGCAAATTAAATAAATATTATGGAAAAAATAATGATATAAATCCAACCCACGTATACTAAATGCTATAGAAAACATTACGGTTGTTTGTGTTATATTATTTCATGCTGATTTAGGTCTCCACTTTGTAGGAAACGGTTAACGCTTCGCGTTTGCTCGAAGCGTCTTAAAGTTTTCCCAACAAGGGAACGCGAAATTGGATTTCTGTTTGGATGCGTGTTATTAAATAAATTACAACCGTCTTGTAGACTTCTTCGCCTATCTCTACTACCCAGCATCATAACAATTCCAATTCTTACACGTTTACATAAAGTCTCCACCTTTAATGCAAATAATACCACAAAAAATTAAAAGATAAAAAGTAAATGTGCTTACAATGTCACGCAACCATAGAGCATTCTTTCTTTATCATGCAGCAGTTATCGGTCAATTTATAAATATCTGTTATTCTATGGCCAACCGTTTTAAAGTGAAATTACTATTTTATGGATTTTTTAACATTTTGAAGTAACCATTTAATATTTTCACAACAATGTTGTAGATCACATAGACAAAAAATGCAGGGTGTAAACTTAAAAACATTGAAAGTACATATCCAATGTTGAGAAAGCAGACGTTATGTGCGTAAAATTACATAAAATACTATCTTTACAAAAGAATTGTTATGATATAATTATTATTAATTCATAATATAATATTCTATGATACAACATATATAACAAAATTTTTAACTGGCGCCAATACATAAAATACACTGCCTATTACAAACTGCCAAAAATATATTTTTTAATACTTCAAATAACCAAGATATCAAGCTCTTCGTAGCATATTCACCCTGTATACACATGTAACATGGTGGGCCAACGAAGTTGCTGCCTCTTAAAACTGATTGACGAAACCCAACATGTATCACCACCCCTGACATTATTTTATGTAGTATAGAAATGAATCATAGTTAGTTTCTGTTGTTGACATTTTACTGAAATAATTAACCGTACTATAGTGAAAAACTAAATAACAAATTTTTATTGTCATTATCATTATCGTAATCTTCGTTCGTAGCGCTTGCGCGGTGTCGAGACGATATGGGGTAATGTTAGGCAAGTTCTTGCTATGCTATGGCGTGTGGATGTTTTTGTGTTTGGTCTTCTTACTCCTCTAATGCGACTGTAATACGAGGAGTGCCATTAATATAATCCCCATAGGCAAATGGAGACCGCGACACAGTACCGACCACCTAGGGAATTAGGGAATTAGAAAAATTCCCTGCCGCTGGAAAGATTCGAAGCAGGAAACATTTGAACTGTCACATCCAAAGCCTGACTCTATTATCACTGAGTCATCGCAGTCCCAACAACGTTTTATTTAACTTAGTAAATGTTCAAAATTGCCCCCATTGCCTTTACTTCCACACATTTTTCAATTGGTACTAAAAACTATCTTCGGACTCAAGCAAGCGTGGCCGTTGTAATTGATGTACTCGCCTCCATTATTCTATTTTGTAATTCTCATTTACTATAGCCTAGTGGGGTAATGTCGAACTTCTTGGTGACCATGGATGCACTGCTCCTCTTCCAATCCAATATCCGACAAATGCATTATTTGAGTAATTCCTGGTGTTGAGCACCATAAATTTCAAAGAAAAAAAAGTGATTCTTAACCATCCAACTATAGTGACCAGAACAGCCATCATGCTGGTACCAAAGCTTCTGCCCTACTTTAAGTTCTACATCTTCCAATAGCTCGAGTAAAATGTTTTGCAGGAAATCCAATTAAGTTTGTCCAGTTAAATTTCCATGGACGAAGTGCGGTCCAATAATATGGTTGCGAGTTAAGCCTATTCACTTCACCATTGTTCAAGAATTTTGACTCCTTGCTAAACAATATACAATTTAAAAAAAAAATTGATCCAAGAGAAGTTGATTCTGAAAGAAATTACAAATTGGCAAGGGTCATATTATTGTAGTACGTGAACCAAATTAATATGATAAGGATGACAATACAGTTGTTTTTAGATTTCTTTTGTTTACGTGGAGATTCTCGTTCACTGCCTCTAACACTGCTAATTCATTTTTCATATTCGTAGTCGTTCTGGGCTTACATCATCTAGAATGAACAAATTTGTCTTCCTTGTTTAAATAAGTTTCAAGACGTCTAAATATTTTTTCAGGCAGTGATCTTCTAGTTTGTTAGCACCTGATATTAAATTGCAGGCTGTAGCCGCATTTCCACTGCTTTGGGCTTTCGGCAAAAATGAACAACAAATCTGTTGCCTCCTTATTTGAACACATCTTACTGAAAATGTATATAAATTAATAGCATTATCATAAGTAGGAAACTTTGATCAATTTAGTTAGATTATAGTAAAGTTATTTTGGTTGCCATTCTATACGTATGTTGGGTTGCATCAACTACTTTCAAGAACGTAGAACTTAGCTGGCCCTCCAATTACATAAATCAACACATTTTTTAACTACTAGCCCCACGTTGGGCGTCAAAAATACTTGCATTTGTACAAATAACAAATTTTTATGTCCAACTGATATAGTTTAACCAAAATTTTAGAAATAACAACACTTGGAATTGACCCACCATGTGTATTCTTTAAATAAATTGGCACTGCTTTCTTTTAAATTGGTTCGTGTTCATGCAGCATGTTTTGCAGTTGAACACCGCAGAATTCTTTTAAAATTTGAAATTCGCCGTTAAACTCTCACTGACAGGCAAGTAGAAAACTTTAAATAGCTTATTTACACTTTGGTCGTTGTAAATTTATTCTATAATACCCTATTATCGATACACCGTTGAACTTCGTAAACATGTCATCCCATCGAAAGTTCCAGTCACTACAAATCTTCTAAATTCGTCGTTAATTAAAATTATTATATCGGTCCACGCCGATATTTCTTCTTTAAATTCACTTTAGATATTTATTAATTAGCTTCGTTGAAGTTAAATATTTTAAATGTTGGAAACTTTCTTTGTAATAATGGAATTTTGAAGTTTTACATTTTGTTCACATTTATTAACGTGATTCGTAGCCATGAAGAAAAAAACACTGTCAAGAATAAATAATGGTCAACTGACGCCAAGCAGGCAGAATTCATATTCAAATCTTATAGAGACGTTTTTATGGAAATATTCACTAGTTCGGCCCTAGGAATGATTTAAAAACAACGTTGAATCAGAAGTAACATTTATAAAAGAATTTATTTGCATCAATGAACATAATTAAGGTATAATTACGACATACATATAACGAACGACTAACCGTGCTGGTTTCGTTTTGATAATCAACAGGCTACTAAAAAAAAAACCTATAAATATACCAATATTATGTAACGGTTGCTATAAATATTAACAATATCTAGTTGCAAAATTGAAAGAGCAACGCTTCTAGCATTTCCAAAATTCAGCAACCAATCCAGAAACAGATCACAATTACAAAACTTAACCAATCTAAATTTTACAAATAATAACTTCTTATGTTTGAAATTACAGTAAATCTGATTTCGAATTATTGTTCTACGAGAAAATATACATATTTTGATATCCCATACGTTATAGTTAGACTAAGCGAACAAATATTTAAATTTACAACAGTTACAATTTTTTTGTTAAATTGAATTAAATGAATCAATAAAGAACATTTAAATGTGTTCTTAAAACTCTCTAGATTAATTAAACATTACAAAATTCCACACAATAAAGTCCAAAATTGGCATAAAACACATATTCATTTACATGTGTAGATTACATATCACAAAAATTTAAAACATGTATATTTGCAGATAAAAAGCATAAGTCCTGAAAAAAATCTTCAAAATCTTCAAAGTCTACTACATTAACGAAAACAACTGAACACAAACCTGCAGTCTTGAAGACATCAAATAGCTGAATCAGTGGAAATACCCATCAGAAATGACCAGACTACGAGGAAATCAGTCTCAAACTTTGTTTATTTATTTATTTCACAGAGTTACTCCAATAATCATACTTTTGGAATAGATTCTAAACTTGATTAAATAATTAGGGATAAGATAACACAGCAATATTTAATATTAAAAAGAGACTGTTACATTATTTACATAGCTAAGAACTTTCATGTAAATTTTCCACTTAAATAAATAGAAGTCTCGTATTTTAAAAAATCTTAGAGACCTCATACAGATTAAAAGTTCAAGAATGTGTTGCTTTAGTATTCTGTTTGAATAAATAATATTTAACGAATCAGTTGAACCCAACACAACATAACATGAAATCAATAAAGCAAAAGTTCAACAGCACAAAAGCGACAAGCCCGAGGCACTGTTTTCAATCACTTCGAACATTTTAGAAATTAACATCACATTTATGTCGAAAATGTATACTTCTGGCACCTATTTTTAGTTACTTAAAATATGTTTGATTTAACATTCAA
The DNA here is from genome assembly GCA_014611495.1 of Limonius californicus. Taxonomy (NCBI): domain Eukaryota; kingdom Metazoa; phylum Arthropoda; class Insecta; order Coleoptera; family Elateridae; genus Limonius; species Limonius californicus. Next base: position 16,239 of record JABXWE010048300.1, read on the forward strand.
TTTTTTTAAAGATTGAATTCTATAAATATGAAAATAAATCTTTGTGCAATTCAAACATAAATACGATTCAATCAGCTGCTCTAATGGCATTTTGAAAAGAGTTGCTTTTCGCATATGAAAAAAAATTATAATATTCTAAATCTACAGTATAAACATAAGATATATAAGTGCCGCATCCTGAGTAAAACAAAGGTTTTAAAAGGGCAAAACCTTAATTCCAATTGCAAAGATAGTTTTGTTTTACCTGTTTCTTCTTCTTAAACCGAACGCGTTAAGAAAGAACACTGACGTACGTATACAGAAAAATAAATAATACCATAACCTAAATATGTAAACAAAGAAAACGAATAAATAGAATAATGCGAGATAAAAGTAAAAGACAAAATATCGTACATGAAAATGAAGCAAAAAAAAAAACAAAAAT
>JABXWE010048303.1:0-12332 GCA_014611495.1 Limonius californicus
ATTATTCTATTTTAATTATAATTATAAACTACGAAATTCTACAAGTATTTTATTTTTCCCTTGTTGTGCTTTTAATCCATAACAAGAGAGAAATTTATTGGTGTCAGAAGTGCGATATTCAAGACGGAAGAATTCGGCAGCGATCGACAATCGAAAAACATTGGATCAACCGAGTCTTTTTACGTCAAAGCTGAAGTGGAGAAAAATTCGACAACTCTGAAGCAATAGGTGAAGATTTTACAACTGCAAAACGTTGGATCATCCCAATTTCAACCTGTTCGACTACTTTCCTTCCACAACAGTGAACGAGAAAGTCCATCCGAGGCGTTGCAACACCATGAAAATTGTGCTACTGTGAGTATTCATTTTTCAATATTATCGCTGTTTTCTAAGTAATTCGACATGCCTGATCCAAGTACAAATACCAATTCCGACATACATAATTCCCAAGAAACAATGCCAAGTGGTTCTGCTCTAATTACATTATCAATGTCTGAATTATTTAAATTTATCCCCACGTTCGATGGTAATCGAGAAGATTTACCGTCGTTCAATACTAAAGTAAGTTCCGCATTTTCAATTGCTTCTCCCGATCAGAGACAAGTTTTACTAAAATATGTTTTAAATCAAATTTCTGGCAAAGCTGGAGCCCTAGTCACTAATCGTAAATTTTCGAACTGGAAAGATTTACGCGATTTCCTTATAGTTCACTATCAAGACAAAAAACATCGAACTCAATTATTGTGTGAACTGACAAGTTTACAACAAAAATCTAATGAAGCTCTTTCGTTATTTATTCAAAGAACAGAAAATTTATTAAAACGATTGACTTCCTCTATTACCCAAGATTCCCCGGACAACTTACTCGACGGACAACTACATCTAATGAACGAAATTGCCATTTCGAGATTTACTCATTTTACGCAACCAAAAATTTCAGACAGACTTCGTGGTACTAAATTTTCCACCCTTAATGAAGCAATCACTATTGCTGTATCTGAGGAATCATCACTTAGAATGATGAATTCAAATCCAAATGCCCATGGAAAACAACCACTTAAATCTAATTTATTCGAGAAACGTTATTGTAGCTTTTGTAAAACAAATACGCATGACACAGACAAATGTTATGTGAAAAACAAATTTGGTAAAGTTATGCAAGTGCAACCTTTGAATTCCCAGTTTGTTAATTCTAAACCACAACAACAACAATTACAAGTGAATTCCCCAAATCCGAACTCATTTCCTAATTATAACGTCAAGATATGTGCTTACTGCAAGTTCAAAGGTCACCACATCAGTGAGTGTAGGAAACGCAAGTTTAACGAATCTCGTAGAAACCAAATTCCACAGATAAATTCTTTAAACTCGACAAATCTCCCTGCAGAAGCCAGTGCAGAGGAGGACGTAACGTTGATCATGGCTTAAATTTATCAAATGTATTCACAATTTCTAGTTCCAACAAAAATCTTACTATTTCTTTGAAAACTATTGACAATTTCAATAAAAACAAGCAATTCACATTTTTACTCGACACAGGAGCTACCATTTCCATATTAAAGCTCTCTAAACTAAATTCGCGTTCGAATATTAATTTTAATGAGCAAGTGACTTTGAAAGGTATTTCTCTAAATACAATTACGACATTAGGTTCAATTATTCTTCCTCTTCAAATCCAATACATTACCATTTCTACGAAATTTTATTTAATTAACGATAACACTAACATTCCTTATGATGGTATTATCGGCAGTGACTTCTTATCAGCTCACGAAGCTACTATCTTTAAAATGAAAACACTACATTTACACAATATTTCCATACCCTTAAATTCTCACATAACTAACTCTTATAAAATATGTGCACGTACAGAAGTAATTGTACCAATGCACGTCTTAAATCCTGAAATTAAAGAAGGATTACTACCTCAGGTAAACTCGATCCCTGGAGTGTTTCTTTCTCGTGCGATCACTAAAGTTCTTTCTAATAATTTGTGTTTAGCTTCTATAGCAAATACGACGCAACGTGATTACACATACACTGTTACTTCAGTACGATTATTACCCATTGAAGTAAATTCCCAAATTCTTTATTCTAATTTTTCTAAATCTACTAATTTATTACCAGATTGTTATAATTCCTTTTATTACAACGAATCTTCTAATTTCTCCAAGCGAATTGAACTTTTAAAACAAAATATCCGCACAAATCATCTAAATGTCGAAGAAAAAGAATCTTTGTTGACTTTATGTTCCAATTTTCATGATGTTTTCTACCTTCCTGGAGATTCTTTATCTCAAACGAATGCTACTAATCATAAAATTATTACTACTTCTAATTCTCCTATAAATTCTAAAATTTATCGTTACCCTGAAGTTCATAAACAAGAAGTCAATGTTCAAATAAATAAAATGTTAGAAAACAATATTATTCGTCCTTCTAATTCTCCTTGGTCTTCTCCGCTTTGGGTTGTGCCAAAAAAGGTCGATGCTAGTGGTAAAAAGAAATGGAGAATTGTAATCGATTATCGCAAACTCAACGACATTACAATTGGAGATGCTTTTCCGCTTCCAAATATAGAAGACATTCTTTCACAAATAGGACATGCATCTTATTTTACTACCTTAGACCTTGCCAGTGGATTTCATCAAATACCTTTAGCTCCCGAAGATATCTCTAAAACTGCTTTCTCTACCCCTACTGGTCATTTTGAATACACTAGGATGCCATTCGGATTAAAAAATGCACCAGCAACTTTCCAACGTTTGATGAATAACGTTTTAACCGGAATACAAGGTACCAAATGCTTTGTATACCTTGATGACATTGTTATTTATGCTCATTCGCTACAAGATCATCATTCTAAACTCTCTGAAATTTTAGAAAGATTGCGAACCAACAATCTTAAATTACAGCCTGATAAATGTGAATTCTTGCACAAAGAAGTTTCCTATTTAGGTCACATTATCACGGATCATGGAGTTAAACCAAATCCGGATAAAATTAAAACAATTAGTGAATATCCGATTCCAAATTCTCCAACCCAGGTAAAATCTTTTCTTGGTTTAGCTGGATATTACAGGAAATTTATTAAAGATTTTTCTAAAATTACAAAACCACTTACTATATTACTTCACAAAAATAATAAATTTTTATGGCAAAATGATCAACAAAAATCTTTCGAACAGTTAAAAACAATTTTATCGCAAGACCTAATATTACAATTTCCAAATTTTTCAAAACCTTTTATTCTTACCACCGATGCTAGTAATTTTGCAATAGGTTCTGTGTTATCGCAAGGCGACATAGGACAAGATTTGCCTATAGCATACGCATCGCGCACCCTTAACAAATGTGAACAAAATTATAGCACCACCGAGAAGGAACTATTAGCAATTATTTGGTCGATCAAACATTTCCGTGTATATCTCTATGGGAATAATTTTAAAATCGTCACAGACCACCGACCCCTAATTTATCTCAAAAATTGTCGAGACCCCAGTTCTAAATTGGCTCGCTGGAGGTTATTACTAGAAGAATATACATACGAAATAATTTATAAGCCCGGAAAAATTAATTCAAATGCCGACGCATTATCCAGAATTCCTCCAATTTTTGCTATTTCCTCTGATGTAACATTCAACGATTTTCTGAAAGCTAAAAATTGTAATCAACTGCCTTCTACTCTAATTGAGATTTATGACACTTCTATTATTCACTCTCCAAATTTAAAACTGTTATTTCACTCGCTAGATAACGAAGAGACGTTATTTACAACTTCTATCTTACAAAATAATAACTTGCAGCCTTCAAATTGTGCAGCACTGAGTGAGTGTGAACGCATATCAGCTGACTATTTACTATCCTTTCACAAAAGTAAACATTTTGACAAAGTGTCTTATCAAACATTATTTAAATGCCTAATTCCAATTTCTCTTTATTGTCAACAAAATAAAATCAAGAAACTTGATATTTTAAATCCTTCCGACGAATTTACTAACCTTAAATTGAATTATTTGATAGATTTACTTAGATTCCTAATGCCCGAGACGACCAAAATTTCTATTTACTTAAATAAAATTACTACTGTTTTACCTGAAGACATTCCTAGAATATTAAATGAAAATCATGATTCTCCTTTTGCAGGACACCCCGGATTTCACAGAACGTATTCTAGAATTAAATCAAAATATAGTTGGCTAAACATGTACAAAGATGTTCGAGATTATGTTTCAAAATGTGAATCATGTCAAAAATCCAAAATTAATCGTAACCCAACTAAACTTCCAATGACTATTACTACAACTAGCGATCAGCCTTTTGAGAGGATAGCCCTAGACATTGTTGGTCCCTTACCTTTGACCGAAAATGGTAATAAATTTATTCTTACTATACAAGACGACTTGACTAAATTTTTATATGCCGTACCAATACCTCAACATACTGCTGATATTGTTGCAAAAGAATTTATTAAATTTATTAGTTTATACGGAACTCCCTTATCTATTCTGACGGATCAAGGCTCTGAATTTATGTCAGAATCTTTCACAAAGTTAAATAAATTACTCAAAATTCATAAAACGAATTCCTCTGCATATCATCCACAAACTCAAGGATCATTGGAAAGAGCACATGCTGTTTTAAAAGAATATTTAAGGCATTACGTGCAAAATGATCAAACAACATGGGATCAATTTCTTCCAACAGCCATTCTTGCATATAATTCAAATACACACTCTGCGACTAACTTCACTCCTTATGAACTTCTATTCGGACACAAGATTCAAATTCCCACTGAACTTAAAAACTCTGCTAACTTCCAATATACCTACGAATCTTATCTCGATAATTTAAAATTAAGAATGAAAAATTCTCATCAACTCGCAAAAGAACGTTTAATTACAAGTAAAAACAAATCAAAACTTAATTATGATCAAAAATTAAACATTCCTTCTTTCTTGCCAGGTAACCTAGTTTTATTGCGTAATGACTCTTCAAAACTTACCGAATCAAAGAAACTTCAACCAGCTTATAATGGACCTTACGAAATAGAATCTCTTACGGAAACGAACGCCATATTAAAATTAGGAAATAAACGATTACAAGTCCATATCAATAGACTTAAATCTTTTGCAGATTAAATCTTCTAACTGCCTGCCATGGGTTTTCCATTAAGCCCATTACAAATGGTTCAGGATTGGTCTACATTCCAAGGGGAACTGCAAGTGTAACTGATTCTACCTGGAATCTACTCGTACACTTGGATCTCTCTACCTTAGAAAATGAACTTCATAATTTCATACGTTTAGAATCTCAACTCCGTACCTTATGCTCACATTCTAATATTGGCCCTATCCAAAGACCATGCGAATATGCCCTAGCTCAGTACATTCATAAACGAACACTTATGCAAAGGCGATTTAAAACACTTACTGATCTAATTAATCACGATCAAACAAAAACCCGAAGATCTCTAGACTTTTTGAGTACTGCCTGGAAATGGATCTCTGGCACACCTGATGCCTCAGATGCCGAGTATTACAGCGACGCCATTCAATCTTTACAAAATGACCAAAGCAGAATTGAGAGTTATCTAAAGAAACAAACTCAGATTGTAAGCAACACCATTTCTGTTTATAATGATACTATGAACGATCTGCAGAACTTAACTGCAAAATTTAATGAAAATATTGATCAAATTGAAACTCTTGCAAAACAACAAAAACTTGCCAACCAACACCTTCTAGCTACCATTAGAATTGCTGATGTCATTAATCAACTTGGTTTCGTAACCGAAACACTCGATAATCAAATCGATGATATTCTTAATTCGATTCTTTTTGCCAAACAACATATTTTATCCCCTATTATTATTAGCCCAAGAGCATTCATTGCCGAACTATCCAAAATTGTTTCATATTTACCTGACCAACGCAAATTTCCTGTAACTTTAGCACCTCAATTTGGACATATGTTATTAGAACTGTGTACTCTGGATGTCATTTACCATACAACAAATTTAATTTTTATTATACACATTCCTTTAATTGATTCTTATGTATATAATTTCTATGCTATTCATCCATTACCTATTCCTAATCCTATAAACATACATGAACATCAAATAATTAATCCTAATTATAATTACTTGTTAATTACTAAAGATAAGCAGCGGTATTTATTGTTGAATGATGTCTCACACTGCAAATTTATTTCATCTGCACATTATATTTGCAAAAGTCAGGAATTACAGACAAAACCTAATGATGACATCTGTGAAGTTATTCTGTTTAGACATACACTAGCGCAGATTCCAACCAACTGCAGGAGAATTTCCTTACAAGGCCCTTTATTTTTATGGAATTACATCACTACTAACCAGTGGATCATCACCTCAACTGATGAAAAGCGCATAGATATCATCTGCAACGATACTACAAAAAATCAAGTAGTACCTTCTACCTTCTTACTACAATTAGATCCATCATGTTACGCCTACATGGGAACGTTATTTCTACATGGTGAAAATAATCCTAAATCAAACACAACCGTCTACTTTCCAGAAACTCCAATTTTCATCGAATGTTGTCAAGAAATCAACAACAAAAAGGAAGAAATTCACGAACTACATTTCCGCAAACTTGATCCTGTTCCGATGCATATTAGTGAACTCAACCTGGCACAAAAACAATTAAAAGAAGTTTCCGACGGATTAGACGTTTTATTACTCCATCAGCATGTTACCAAACATTTGCCTTGGTACACCTTTCTTTCTGTGATTGTAATTATAATTTTGTGTATATGTTGTTGCCAATATTGTTGTCACTGTAATCCTGTATACCTTTGTTATCGTCGCCTTATACGTCAAAGAAAGGAACGACCCACATGTTTACAGACTTTCAACAACTGCTCCTCCAATGATGTCCATCATACAGAATCCCATTCAACCACTACAGATGAACAAATTTCGTTGGGAAATCATTCCCTTCAGTCTACAGGACCAAGCGCGAGACGTTCTGCCCGTATACAAGCACAGAAAAATCCCGCCAATAGTGACCCAGTATGGCCAACCGAATAACTCAAAAAGGATTTTGAGTCTTCTCCGCCCGAAGGTGTTACATATTATATACCCACAAATTATTCCATTGTTGTTACTTCTAATAATACATTAATCATTAGACATTTTATCAGAAACTAAAGTTTCCGAACTAACTGAAGATAACTGAAGATAAACAATCATAGATCACAAGACTGTTCAATGTGCACTGATGAATTAGTATAAATAGCCTGTCAAATTTATTGCATACGAGAGAGAGATTTGTTCCTACCACATTTTCAACAACGTTGTACTGCTACTGCTACTATTTTATTATTCTATTTTAATTATAATTATAAACTACGAAATTCTACAAGTATTTTATTTTTCCCTTGTTGTGCTTTTAATCCATAACAGTAGACACATCAAAATCCCTGTTTTTACCAAGCGGCAGATAGTTCAACGATTACAATTTTGCCCAAAGATGATCCTGTACAATTAAAAGATGGAGATAAATTTTCCCTTCTTGCTGACCAGTTTTGGTTTAGAATTAAAATTGCACATAATAAATCCAGCGAGCCACATACAACTAATGGGAATGGTTCTTCGCACATGGAAGATTTATCTTCAAACTGTGGGAAAAACGGAAAACGTTCACCTTTATCCTTTACATGTAAGTAGTTTAACTAGATTTGTAATTGAGTAGATTCGTCTTTTTCAAATCTTTTTACATTGGGAGAATCTCTGAAATAATTTTCAGGAACCCCTTCATAACTTAGTAGTGTAATTACAGCAGACGGTATGTTAGTGTGATTCAATATTATTGTTAATGTTCTTTTGAGTAGAGAATATCATTTTTCCGCAGATCTGCTTATTTTGGTCAACTTATAAGTCTACACTTTTTTGTGGTTCCCCTTCCTAAAGAATATCAAATCGAATGTAATTAATGTTGGCAGATAAAACTAAGGTGTTTCCTCATTTAATTTCTTATTTGTTTTTTTACATCAAAGTAGGTCTAAAATCTTTCACAAATTTAAACTCTACAAAGCGTTAAAGAGGTGTTGTATGGAAAAGTAGTTTTCTCTTCTATCTAAAACTGAAAACTTCTTCTCATTACACCTCTCTTGTAAAGTAAGTAGTTATCTTTTTTAAAATAATTGCTTTCTCGGTCAAGTTCTCAGGTTGAACAGAAAATTCACAGAACGCATCCATCGCCTACTCATGCACATCATATGTTGAAAGAAAGGGAAAAGTGTGCAATTTTTTCGTGAAGTATTTAGTGGTTTTGAATAACTTTTCAAGTTGCTGATATCCTTCCTTATGCCCAAACAACAGTTGATACATTTCAAGATTTTCTTTTATGACAATTTTTCAAAAAGCAAGTTTTCTTTTAAATCTAAGCTCTTGTTACTAGAAGGCAAGACATTTTTGCCTAAGACCATGTAGAAATTTCTTCAAATATTTCATATGATGAAAAATATCTGCGAAGTAGTCTGATGTCTGTAGGCATTCTGCATCTTCAAAGCAGTCGACTGAATGTGGGCTATTATTTTCTTGAAAGTCTTCGTGTAGTTTAACTTTGAACTCGACAAACTATTTTGTTTTCTTTAGTCAGGTAATAATCATAGCTAAGAATCTCAAGAGTAGACTAAGAAAATTCTATTTTATATAACGCTAAAACTCGTATTAATTAATAAATTGTTATGCAGCTGCTCCTGTATCGAGTCACATTGAAAGTAACTCCGATTTCCTGCATACTACACAAGTTGGTCAAGAAACTAAGCTCCCAGAGTCAAATGAACACTTTAATCAAGATAGTGATAGCATACATTCAGATGCAATGCAACACAAAAAAGAGTTCATGAAGCGGATATCGAATTATCAAGCAATAAAAAAACCAAGCTTAATAATGAACCAGAAGCTGAAGAAAATGAACTGTTATCAGTATTGGGAGACTTACAAAAAAGCCAAGCTTTGGACAAATCCAAAGGCCAAGAGAGTGAGAAAGATGTTCCCAAGCTTGAAGGTCAGAATGACAAAGAAGTTTTATCAGACATCGAAGAGGAGGATAACAATAAGACAGGAAACTTATGTGGAGAGGGTAAAAAGGAAATAATGTCCGAGTCAGATGATGATAATATTGTGGTAAAAATTAAACCAGACACACCAAAAAAAAATCGGTTTAAGTGGAAGAAAGAAACTGCACCGGTATCGTTAGCTCAATCTACCCAAGGTGATGCTTATTTAATGTCGATACTGGATAGTTCTGATGACGACAATGAAAACCAACCCAGTGATGTAAAACAAGAAAGCAAAATGAGTCCCAGCACCAAAAATTGTAATGTAAACAAAGACATTAAATTGAATGTTAATGATGATAGTACTGGAGTAAATGAAGACAGCAAGAAGAAAGATTCAAAGGATAGTGATAGCAACAAAAAATTAGATACAAAGGACAATTGTAGTGGGAAAGAAGATAAGACAAATGAAGATTCGGATGCTGCAGGTACCAGTGGTTCAAAACAAAAGAAGCGAGATCATTGTTGGTATGGTCTAGGCTGTTATAGGTTAGTATTGTATATTAATGGAAGTTTAAAAAAATAAACTTAAAGGATTGGTTTACAAAAATACTAACTAGGTTGGAATTGAAATTTTGTAAATCTTGCTGAGGCAAACTAAACTTTTTGTTTAATGGAAAATCCTATATATGAATACAATTTTAATTTCTCACCAATGGGGATTTTTGTTTAAAACTTCCAATGGATAAAATGTGCTAATTATAATTGCTTAAACTAACGAGTTACAGATTTTACTCTACTTAAAATTAATGAAAATATGTTTTTATTTAATTACAAGAAAATTTGTTGTAGGTGGAACTAACAAAATTTCCATAAACAAATTCAAAACCTGCCCTAATTTAACGGTTTAATTTTTGTGCTGCAGAAAAAATGCCGCCCATTTAGCCGAGTACAGCCATCCAGGGGATTCAGATTTCGATGCAGATCCTGAAGACGACCGACCTGTTTGTGCTTTTGGAGCTGCTTGCTACAGACGCAACAAGGATCACCGGCAAGCATACAAGCATCCAAACAAGCTCCAAAAACCTCCTGGAGGTGCCAAAAGTAAGGGCGTAACTTGTGTATTTTGCAATTGCCAGTGTAGTGGCAATCGATTTTACCGAAAGCCAGATTATGAAAGCGATTGTGATGATTAATAAATATCTTGAGGAGTAGTAGTAGTAATAAGCAATATTTTGTTTTTTTTTTTATACATTTTTATAGCTTTAAGATCAAAGTGGTTGAGCAAGTTGTTTAAGTTTTAAAATGTTGTGTGTCATGACTGCCCAGATGTCATTCGTATACTTTGTTGGAGAAATTGTTAAAATTGTATTTATTATTATTGTATTTATTATTATATGAAAGCATACTTTATGGGTTTTCCCACTTTATTTTTATTCAATTTCCCATACATAGACTGTCTTTCATAGCAGGTATACTACAGGGTTTCCAAAATGGTAAGAGGTAGAAGGTGGCTTTCACCCCTAAAATATTGTGTGTCGCCCAATTTTAATTAAATACAATTGAAGTAATACAAAAATTTGGTACTAAATTTTTTTCTCTTGTAAGATCGTCCCCAATCCATCTTTGCCCAAAAACATTATTCAAATGATTTCTCACTATCATTGGAAAATGGGCTGAAACACCATCCTGCATAAACCACATCTTTTGTCGGTTATATAAAGGGACGCCATTTTAGTTTTTGACTAAATTAATAATAAACTGCAATCAGAAACTATCAACAATCTGAATTGTATTAATTAAGGTCTACTAGATCTATTAACAGAAATTTCAATAATTCATCGAATCAAAAACACGAGTTGCATTTTTTATATTTCACTTGATGAAAGATTGATCCTAAGAAAAACATGAAAGAGACATAAAATGTTTGTAACAAATTTTTCTATTAAATAAATTGTATTAAATTAAAATTGGGTTACACACAAAAAAGTTTGGGGGTGAAAATCACCCCAACACCTTAAAAAGCCCTTGTAGAGAGTTGGTGTTTATCAAATTTGACACAACTTCAGGTCTTACTTACCTGTAAGGCCCTTGTCCCACCAAAGCTGCGCTACAGCGACGCGACAACGACACGATTTCGACATGACACAAGCAGGCGACATAGAGTTATCCCACCAAAGCAACGTGTTTTCTACATTCAATTCAGTGAACAATGTCATCAAGTGAAGACGACGATGTGATTGCAATATACCACCGCACACACAGCTTGAATGTTGCTTGAAAACCGACCTGTCGAGTCGCTCGGCAACAAGAAGCCGACACGCAGCTTGGATGTTTCTTTGCTGAAGCGTTGGTGGATGTACGGTGTATATAAACCATGGGTGAAACATGAAAGATACACGCTGGCGACATCGTGTCGTTGTCGCGTCGCTGTAGCGCAGCTTTGGTGGGACAAGGGCCTAACTCTGTACCAAATTCGCTAATAATAGATTTATTAGCTCCAAAGATTTTCAGAAGAACATAAAATGAAAATATTATATTATTTATTGAAAATATTTATTATACAGCAATCAGTCTCTGTGAGTTAATTTTACGTTAATGATTGTCTTGAAAAGACTAGCACTCAACAGTGTTATTATACCTAGGTATTGCTTTTAAAGATTTATAAATGTCAATAAGATTAGATTAGATATTGGTACTAACATTAAACAAGACTTGTTGTTTATAGGGTTTCCATATTTACTTGATCTTTCTGTTTTCAATAATAATGCATAATTTTCCTAGTCTGAAAATGGTTAATTTGAACTAAACTACATAGTGTTAATTTAAATTTCAGACTGGAACTTACTGTGCAAAATTAAACTTATCTAATATTAACGATCCAAATTATTTGAAACCAAAATAGTAAACAGGTCAGCACTAAAAACTGCACGTAATGAATCGTTTAAATTTTGAAATACTTCCACGATTTCGCTAATATTAAGGAAATTTGTTTAAAAATTGACTAAATTAATAGTAATAACTGTTTTTAGCTCTTGAGTCATAACTAGCATAGCATTTGTAATGTGTTTTGCTTAATTTTGTAGAAAATGGTTGTAGAATTTGAAAAAGTAAATCTTGCTTTAGATATAATGTTGAAAAAATGATGTGTTTACTGTAAAATAATTACAATGTCTCGAATCTGAATCAACATCATACACATTGACAATAATCTACCCGTGTTGTATGGGTAACTTTGTTAATATAAGAGTTACAGAGTCGGTTAAATTACCAAAGTT
>JABXWE010048304.1:0-27409 GCA_014611495.1 Limonius californicus
TTAGAATTATGGAAAAAACAAACCATTTAGGTGGAAAACACCTAATTGCAAAATTAATTGTAAATATTATGAGCAACGTTCGGCAGTCCGTTTTTAATGCCTATAGAGAGCATATGTACGATCACGATGTTGAATCTAATCATATAACAAATTTGATTAAAATCATAAGCTTACAGTATTGTAATATAAGGCTATACCATCGAGGAGAATGTTTAAATAAAAATGTTGACAGAATAAGAAGCAAACTCACTAAAACGATTTTGTTCTGCAATCAGTGATTGCATAATATAGGTAGTATTAATTTATAGACATATGCATGTATTGTATTCGTTGTAATTATATAGCGTTCAAATAAAAAAATCTAAACTGAAACTTTAATTATTTTAATTAATCGGTCAAACATTGAGCAAACAACTGCAGAAGCACTTTGTATTTAATTTAATAGGTATTTACTTGGTACTTTTAAAATATAGGTATATTCCTTCGCCATATAACAATCACTTTATTCAATGGAATATAATATAATTTCAAAGGTTCTCAATAACTCAAATTTATATTGCTATATCAACAGAAATTTGTGTGGTGTCGTCCTACAGTCAAAGCCCAGATTGTGCCCACAACTGACGTCACACGCTGGCGGTTATGTTGGCTTCGCCACATCCGAACAGGGCGCGTCTATAAGCTGAGATAGTCAAAGGTTATTTCAGTAACAAATAGACTAGGCAGGTACTAGTAATCCATGTGAAGGTGTTGGTATCTAAACTTAGGCTTTGGTAGCAGATGAAATATTACTGTATAATTCATTTGCTGCACTTCAAACTTTATGAACTAGCAATAGTCTAATAGTACTTTTATATTAGAGAAGTAAAAAATATCAATATACATTGGAATTTTGGAAACGAAAGGAGATGCAAGTTTTGCCAGTTGGTTTATGGATTCTATGGTTTTTCTAAAACCATGCATATTCTATCTTATAGTTTGCAGGTAATTTTATATTTTAAAAACTGTTTATCTAAAGATTTTTTCATCCTATTAAATACTTGTAGTTTGAATTTCTGATAATAGGTACGGCAGGTGCCCATTTTGATTGTACATCCTAAGAACATCCTCACATTTATATTTTTTTTGTAATTTCTTGCTTATAGAATTTATTATAGGTGCGTTCGATTCGCACTTTGGTTCTGGTTCTGGTTCTGGTTGACAGATAAATGACAGAATTTTTGATAGCGGTTGCTTGTGGTCGCTGAATGGTGACGTTATGTCATAAAAGCAAACGAACGAGTTGGTTGCTGCAGCGGTTGGTGCTTGTTTACCTACGTGCAGCAATTCAAGGTAAATTTTGTTTTCAACATGTGTTCGTTGCGTAAAAAGTTAAAATTGGCCATTGTGGCGTACGTTGAGGACGAAATATCCCAAACCCCAATTCAAACTACGCAATTTGCATCAATTGTGCATTTTTGCAGTAACGTGAAAACGTATTTTTATGCTACATTATTATTACAATTTTTTCGAGAAAATCATGTGCGCATTCCCGATTTTTATGAGACGTGGATTTCACTTTATTTGAATTGTGATTTTTTCAACCACTTTCGAATGGGAAGACCAACATTCCAAAAATTACTGCAGGAAGTAGGTTGTTCAACAGGTGAGAAGCCAAACAAATTATATTTTGGTGGACGTACGCCAGTTGGATTAGAAAAAGGTTTACTTATCACCCACCCTATGATACCTAGCCAAAGGAGACAGTATTTTGTCAGAATCGGATTGATTCAATGTAACAAAGTCTACTGTGTCTGTTACAACAGCAAGGTGTATCAATTGGATCAACCAGCTTTGTCCAAAGTATGTGTGTTGGCCTAAAACAGAAGAATGTGATGAGACAACAGCATTTGAATTTTACTTAGTTTGTTTCTTTGTTAAATAATGCACACTATTAGTGCTGCTGAACATGCTGCTTTTGTTTTAGTTTACGGATACTGCAATGGAAATGCTTACAGGGCCTACAGAGAATGCCACTTGAGATTTCTCAATCAACACCAACCTTCTCATTGATATTTGGACGTACATTTCAAAAACTTCATCATCATGACCCTGTTAGGTGATGGATTGCGCATGGAGGGCGTATCATATGGCTCTCAAGATCTCCAGATTTACTTCCTCTGGATTTTTATCTTTAGAGACATTTAAAGCAGTTGATATACAGTGTTGAAATACATACCGATGGACAACTGTCTGACAGCATAATCAGTGAGTCAGCTGAAACTCGCTACAATAATGCAATGTTTGAAGTGTTTGATTCGTCGGTGTCAGGCATGTATTGAAGCTTAAACAGTGGCGTATATTAATACTAATTTGAGGCGGGTATGTAGAAAAAAGGGCGCCATGTTATATAGATACTTATATATTTTTATTGGAACTTTCCTAACCTATAGCTACGCTACATAATTTATCATGGAGATCTCGACCCTATTTATTGTATATACATATAATTACGCTAGTCTAGTGTAATAGAAACATAGCATCTATTATAACAGCAAACTGCGATGTTTTACATTTTTGAACAAGTCTGTTACCTTGATTAAGTCTATGCTATTTAAAACTCCCGTTCAATATTTAATTTCAGACATTGTAGATCTTAAATATGATTTTATTTGTTTCAATCTACTAAAGCTGCGCTCAGCAGATGTGCCGCTGATTGGTAGCGTCAAATATATTTTCTATAAAGTATTTAAATTTTTAAAACTATCTGTCATATTATTAATATACATAAAATTTAGAACCTGGTTTATTTTAAGGTTTTCCTCTTTTGAGGTATAAATTTGTGTATACAGATTTTTAAGCAGTTTGTATTCATCAGCAGTGCTGCTCATTTCGTCTAACTCTTCTTCGTAAGCTAATGGCAAATCTACTACTGCTTTTGTGCTTTTTTCTTCGTAAAAATTGATGGGCTTAAGACATGACAATGTTGAGGACACCTTGTGAAAGTCTTAAAATGTTTTATTAAATTGAATGAGCAGATGATCCAGTACCTACTACGTGATACAGTTCTACCTTAAAACTTTGTCTTTAAGTCTTCAATGGGCTCATCTCCGGCCTTTTCGTCAAAGTGTTTCTTCTGTCTTCTTACTCGAGGTCTCTCGTAAACTGTCGACATGGTGCATTGTAGACGCTGTTGTTAAATTTAAATCAACGTTTTGTAAGCATTTAGAGCAAACATCAATTTTTGTTCAAATATCTTCCCAAAATATTAATAATGTCAGAAATTCAAAATTGCTCATCTGATTCAATAAGCCCATGCTTTCTGACATGTTTTTTGTTGCCGTATTTGAAATAGTTCTTTCACTTATTAAATTTAATGTAGACAGAATTGCTGATAAAATTTGAATCATTGCAATTAAAGCATGTTTATGACCAGACCAGCGAGTATCCGACAGACGTTTTAAAGTTAATTTTGACTTTACATTTGCAACCTCTTCTCTCTGTTCTTTCTTTAACAAATATAAACGTGGTAAAATACTGGTTAAAAGCGTTTATATTGTTCCCAAATTGCCAAAAAAACTTTTTACTTTTACTTTTCACGCGCAGATCCATAGTTTCCAACGTACCTAATAGATACCGAAAATTGACCAATTCTAAGGACATCGATGCCTCATATTTACTTAAAAATGTGATAAGCTCTAAAAAATTTCCTCTATTGCCACCATTATCAGAATGATTGTTTTCCAGATGGCCTCGTAGTGGTAAACCTTGCCGAGCCAGAAATAAAATACAATCTAATATAATAGATACTACTTTTCTGTTTCGTTCTCGTTCTTCTTTCATTGCACTTAACTGCTCATTAACTACAGTTTTATCCTTATTAATTCGATAAGTAGTAAGAAACAATGTATTTAAGGATTCGGTATGGCGAATAGAGAATTCGTGAACTTTCATTTTTTCCAACCCCTTTCTAAGATTTTCTACTCCTGGATTGGGGGATCACTCCATGAGCATGAGCCCTGCTTCGTTCGGAATTATACACAAGAAAAACAGAACATTTTGTTAGCTCTTGGCGAGTAGGTACATAAGCCATGCAGTTCTGGAGCAATACCAGTCTTTCAAAAATCGATTACCCTTACATGTTTCATGTAGATAACAATATTTCTTCTGAAAAATTGAATTTTTCATTCACACCCGGCTTACATGTTTCTATAGTAATTAGCAAGCGCAGTAATTTTGGAGTAATTATTACATTTTTATTTAAATCTGAAACGGATAAATAATCTCCGGCAAATGAATCATCTTCTAAAGCCCCTGCTTCTGTTTGCACAATTTTGCAAACATGAACATATGCTGCAGAATCCTCAGCTTCTAAATCAGGCATTTGTAAATAAGGAGCTAAAGAACAGTGAGAAGGAGCAGTTATTTCTAAAGCAGTACCAGAGGTAGATGGTTCAGGTTCCGATACGGATAGTTTTGCTATTTTAAATAATTTTGCCGAAGGACTACCAAATTCGTGAAGATCAATTTTAGCGGGATCCGGGACTAGCGATAAAATATCGATATTTCTGTTTCGACTGTTTCCGAAGGAATACCTGCACTCGATGTATTTAATTTATCTTCACGCGCGGTACTGAAAATCAGATACATAGTTACAGTCACTAACCGATCTTATATACTATTTTTAAAAATACCTACGTATTTTGAAATGCAGCTCATATATCTAGAGTTCCTGCGGTCGTTCTTTTAAGTGCATTTAACTTTTTGCGTGCCCCACCAGACAATTTTAATTCTTTCCATTGCCACGGTTTATAGGTACCTACTTAGAGTTCAATTAAAAATTCACAAAATCACAAGTAACCAGAAAAAGAACACGTCATTTCATTCGTCAAGCACAAATATTAAAGTAACTAAACTAAACTTAAGATGCAAAATAAGTTCTCTTAGCTCTTCTTTAATTTTCATAGAATTGAGAGACCCAAACATCGGATTTCGCTCACGCTAAGTTTTAAGCTTTAACTTTAACAGATGTGATTTTATTTGGTTATTTTTAGGTATTGGTATTGTGGCAGGTATTCTATTCTATTTTAAATTTCGAATTTTGTACATGATTGTTCAAAAAGGCGCCGAAGGCACCAAACACGCGAGGCACCGGGTTTGCGAACCCGGAAAACCCCCTTAATATACGCCACTGAGCTTAAAGAACACATATTAAGCATTTATTATAATAAAAATACAGGGTGTCCTAGAACTAAGGGTCCATATGGTAATAGCAGATTACTTGTGTTCTAATATTACGATTTGTCTAATATACCATAGTCCAAATGTGCCAATAACCAACATAACGGTGTCAAAGTTGAATTTTTATTTTTGATTTTGAGGGATTCGTCGTGGCAGCCACGTCGTAGCCCGGATCTAAACCCGTTGGACTTTATTTTGTGGGGCGATATGAAATCTGTTGTCTACAATGATGAAGCAAATAGTCTGGAAGAATTCTTACAGATAATTCAAGAAGCCGCAAATGTTATCCGAAATAGAAACAATTTTCTTTTAATGTAAGATACTGTTTTATTAAAGCATAAACAAAATGTGTAGAAGTTAATGGCGGCCACTTCCAGTACTTGCTCAAGTAAACATTTTTACTTATTTAGCTTAGTTTGATATTAGAATAAAGTGTGTTTTGTAAAAAAGTTGCTATTTACGTAGAACAGGTTGAAAAATCGATATCTTTACGAAAAAAGATCATACCCTGAAGCACAAAAACGTTATGTTGTTTTAAAGAGCTGAAAAGTGTCGTAGGTGGCGTCCTCTACTACGTAATAGAAAAACTGTAAACATGTGAATCCGTCGCGTCAAAAAACCCTAACCTCCAAAATTTTTTGTAATATTTATATTTTTCAAACGTTATTTGAAAAAATAAAAATTTAACGTTGACACCCTGTATCCTGGTTAATATTGACATTTGGACTATGGTTTATTAGACAAATATTTGTACACAACAAATCTGCTATTACCGTATGGCCCCTTAGTTCTGGGACATCCTGTATATCTCTATTCATATGTTTTGTTTGTTATGGCTGGAGTTTACCTAAAATAAATTTGTATTTGATGTACGCAAAGTTGCATATCTACTATAATATGAATAATAGTTTGTTTGTATGATTCACCAAGCCTCGCAACTTTGGGTAACTGGAAAGTTTAATTGTTTGCGTTCGGATTTTGTTTCCCATTTTTCATATTTCTTGGTCGTTACACTCTTCTGAAATTCATTTATACATTTCCAATAAGTATTTAGATATTTTCTTGTCTAAATCAATATTTAACGAGTTTTTCAATAGTCTTAACGAGCTCGGCAATATGTATTCGTATTGAAAATTAGGTACCGTACATTAATTAATATTCCTAATTTAATTCCTACCATAATCGTATTTACTAGTGAAAGTAGACATGCGTTCACTAATAGGTAATTAGGAATTTTGGGAAATTCACATACCTAACTTTAAAACACATTTAGGTAGGAATCTAAAGTATAAAATTGTAAGCTGATCTTTCATTTCATTAGCAATTTTCGTTGTCTTGATTGTTCGTGATTTGTGCGGTTGCATTTGAATTTTAAAAATATGGGAAGCAAACGTGGTACGTATTTATCCAAGTCAAAAAGTCGTAAGAAACGCTTAAAACAGGCGCGTCTTGCAGAGAGTAAAAACGAGTTGAAGTTTTTAGTGATTCAAACAACTCAAGTGATACTGTTAGTGATTGTTCTATCAGCGATGATAACAGCCAAAATATCTTGGATACTACTTCTACTGAAAACAACAAATCATTAGCCGTCCTTGAAACATCCGAAGAGTTTTCTGATGAAGAACTGTCGGAATTGATCATGAAACTAGAAGAACGTCAAGATTCGTTCGATGACGTTCTGGACGAAGAATATTAGATATCCAGTACTTACTGAAATCTCTTCAATCTTTTAAACACAATGGTTTTGATTGTACATTTTGTGATGTCGAAATTATCAGCGGAAAGAGATTTGGTTTTCGCAACATTTTTACAACTAAATGCAAAATGTGTAACAAACTAGATACTATATCCACGGAAGATCCAGCTAAAGATCAACTTGATGTAACAACGGCTGCAGTGTCAGGTAATTAATATTTTATAATTAAATTTAGTATACATAATAACCGAACATGTCTTGCAATTCCGTGCGTATTTTGTTAACTTCGCTTAAATTTAGGCAAAATACGAATTTCAAACTAGTAATTTATAGAAAGTGACACACGATAAAGACACCAATATATTTTATTTATTTTTAGAGCCACTAAAAAATTATTTAGGAAAAGGTGTTCATAATCCAATTTTTACTCCGTATACCGAGTTTCAATGCAAAATTCAAATTTTGAACTATTTATGCCATGTTCACGCAAAGTCCGAATTTAAATTATTCGTTTGTCATGGAAACAATAAAAATTGCCAAAATAAAACGAAAACCTAAGATAAATTATTTATTCAACAAAATTCGAACACGAATTCAAACGCAAACTGGTACTGACTGGAATTTTGTTGAATAAACAATTTACCATTGTTACTTTCCATACTTGTAACAAGTACAGGAAAGTATTGGAACCGTGCCAAAACAAATGCGAAAAATTTTTAAATTGGTGCTTCTAAAAATAAATAAAATACAGGGGTGTCTTCCTGTCATGTCAGCCAAGTATAGATGGTCACCGCATAATTTCAATGTTTTCTTGCAATTTCTTAATTAAGTTTCTGTTTTGTCTGGTAGGAATTGTATGCATCGGTGGGAGTTACGCTTGTTTGGAAGAAATCACTTCTGCGTTAAATATTCCATCAATATCGAGTCGGACATTTTTCAAATATCAGAAACGGTATAGGTACACTGGCATAACAGCCTTAGCATGGGATGAAATGATAGAAGCAGGAAAAGAAGAGAAGAAGCTGGCAATAGAAGCTGGCGAACTTGATGACAACGGGGTACCAATAATTACTGTCGCTGCTGATGACGCATGGTCAAAACGTTCTTATAAATCAAACTATAACGCGTTGTGCGGTGTAGGGGCCATTATTGGTCGACGAACTAAAAAAATTTTATATGTTGGCATAAAAAATAAATATTGTCGAATATGCCAGCAAGAAGAAAAATTACAAAGAGCAATTGAGCACAACTGCTTCAAAAATTGGCATGCTTCTACAACTACTACGGAAGCTGGAATAATAGTAGATGGGTTCAAAAAATCTATTGAGATGCATGGTTTAATTTACGGAAAACTAATAGGAGATGGAGATAGCAGCGTTATGCGAAAAATTAAGGACGCTGCTCCTTCTGGACCACAATTTGTAATCCAAAAGATGGAGTGCAAAAACCACATCCTCAGAAATTTAGGCAATAAAATCAAGGAATCAGGTAAAAAACCTAAAGTGCCTCCATTGGTAAAATCACACCTATTAAAAAGTCAGTTGCGTTTTCGTTACGGCGTGAGTAAAGCAGTTGAATACAGAAAAAATCAACCGATTCATACAAAACAAAAAATGTTACTACTCAAATCCGACATCTTAAACAGTTATAAACATATTTTTGGTGAACACTCTGATTGCGCGGAATATTTTTGTAACGTTTCTGTTTTTTAATGAAAACTTTCAACATAGTGGACTGTATATTATTATTATTGAACATTGATAACTAATACATTCAGTTACACGAGCAGACCATGCTTGGTCGTTGCACACCAATGCCATTCTGCCCTCGCCTTCGTCTTCTCGTAGGCGCAAAAAACCTCGGTGGTCCTCGGGTCTCGTCGGTTGCCCGCCAAAACTTAAAATTATTGCAACATAACTCCCCACCTTGAACTATGTTCAACAGTCACATATCAAAACAAAGGTAAGAAAAATAACATAACAGTACATTGTAAATAGAAAGAACAATACATATAAAGAAGGTAAGTCCTTATGTAAGTAAATAAGCAGTTTAACTCTTAACGCTAGTGTCCTTTGTTTCAGGTATTGGTAATGGGCAAATTCTAGAAACTGATCTTTTTCCTTCCTTTTTCCTGTGGACGTTTTAATAGTTACAGTTTGCTTCCACTTGCTTCGTTGCTGCAACTGTGAAAGATATTCTTTCGACCAACGGCTCCAAAAACTTTGATTGATGTGTTGAAATAGTTGAAAACGTGATAGTTTGCTCAACGGAATTTCCATGAGATGTGGATCCGGAACTGATGTTAGGGGTTTTCCAATAAGAAAGTGAGATGGGGTTAAAGGCTGTAGATCGTTTGGATCCGAGGAGAAAGGCTGGAAAGGTCTGGAATTCAGTATCGCCTCAATTTGCACAAGAACCGTATTGAATTCCTCGTATGTTAATTTTGTATCGTTTAAAACTCTCAATAAATGATGTTTTGAACTCTTTACTGCAGACTCCCATAATCCTCTGAAATGAGGCGAGTTGGCAGGTATAAAATGCCAAATATCAAATAATGTTGTCATTCGCGCAACATTTCACTATTTCATCGTTTGCATTTGACAAAAATTCATGCAAAATGGATAATTGCCTTTTTGCGCCAACAAAATTTTTGGCATTATCTGAATAGATATGACCTGGCTTGCCACGCCTAGAAGCAAATCTTCTTAGACCCGCAATAAAGGATTCCGTTGTAAGATCTGTGATTAATTCTAAATGAATAGCTTTACTTGCGAAGCAAATAAATAAACAGATGTACCCTTTTATAAATTTACACCCGCGTCCCTTACGATCTTTCAATGTGAAAGGGCCGGCATAGTCTACACCGGTTACAAAAAAAGGGTTCATTACCTTTACTCGATCATGTGGCAGATGTGCCATAATTTGGCTAATTGATTTTGTCTTAAATCTGAAACATCTTATGCAATTTCGAGTGACCATTTTTGCTGTGCTCATTCCAGCTGTAGGCCAATACGTTTGGCGAACCGTAGCTAACAATAATTGTGGCCCTGCATGTAATAAAATTTTATGCTCGCTTTCAAAAATAAGCTTGGTTAAAATATGTTTACCACATAAAAGTAAAGGATGTTTTGCACCAAATCGTAAATGTGAGTTTTTTAATCTACCCCCTACTCTTAACAGTCCTTCAGGATCGAGAAAGGGTGCTAGTCCCATTAACTTGTGCCTTTTTGTTAATTCCTTACTCGACTTTAATAAATCAATTTCATTTGAAAATGTATCTGCTTGTGCTATCTTAACTAGTAGCGACATACTCTTATTTAACTCGCCAACAGTTAAAACCCCAAATTGCCGTTCTAGTTTCGATTTTTTTTTAGATTAGATATAAATCTTAAACAATAGCCCAGCACATGCTTTAATTTGTTTAAACTAGAAAATTCCTCAATAGGAAATTTATAAAGATTGCTTGAAATACATGTAGTCAAACATTGCCCCTTTAACTCTGGTACTTCAATGGAAGAATTTGAACATAACAATTTTGGTTGATCAATAGTTGGCTTTGAAAGCCAATGCGGTCCGTCCCACCATAAGGTTAGATTTATTAATGCATCTGCTGAAACTCCCCGTGAAGCTATATCAGCCGGGTTTTCTTTAGTGTTCACGTAATTCCAATTATTTTGATTGGTTGTATTTTGTATCTCTGCTACTCTATTGGACACAAAAGTTTGTAACAGTTTAGGTTCCGTGTGTATCCAATGCAACACGATTTGAGAATCACACCAAAGAAAAATTTTAACATTAATAGTAAGTGATTCGGTAATCCTTTTTACTAGTCTAGCTAACATGACAGCACTGCTTAGCTCTAGTGGTGGAATTGTTAAACATTTAAGGGGTGCAACCTTAGTTTTTGCACATAAAAGACTGACTTGTGCCTTATTCTCTGAATCAATATTTCTTAAATAGACACAAGCTGCATAAGCATCTTGAGAGGTGTCACAAAATCCATGGACTGCCTGTTTACAAATGGCATGTCGTTTGATTTGTAATTGATTTAGAATTGGAATATTATTTCTAAAATGTAACCACCTTTTTTCCAAATCATTAGGAATGTTATCATCCCAATCTAAATGCAAAAGCCATAATTTTTGAATAATTATTTTTGCTAAAATAATGCATGGACTGACAAGCCCTAACGGATCAAAGATTTTTGCAATGTCTGATAATATGTTTCGTTTTGAAATTGAGTGATATTGCGGAACTTAACTATAATGATATGTTAGTGTATCTGATTTGCTTATCCATTGAATGCCTAAGGTTTTTGTTTGTTCACCGTCACCTAAGATCAAGACGCTGACATGTTGACTTTCATCCTGCAGTTCATTTAAAATGTTAACACTATTTGAATTCCATTTTCTCAAAGGAAATTTAGCTGAATTTAAAATGTTAGAAATTTCTTGGCAAATTGTAATAGCTTTCTGCTCAGACTCAAACCCTGTAATGAGATCATCTACATAAAAGTCTTGTGCTATAATTTTTGAAGAAATAGAACAAGTTGACTGAGCGTCGTATGCTAGTTGCTTTAAACATCTAATGCATCTACTATGCTGCCTAAACCGTAACAAAATGGAAAATATTTCATTCTGAATTGCTGGACCTGTGAACTGGATGTCATTTAAAGACCAACCTGACTCGGTTGCACTAGATCCGTCATAAACAACTCTTAATTTTGTTGTTAAGCTGTCTTGCTGCAAAACTCCATGATGCGGAAGAAAATAATCTATTTTTGATACCTCTGAGTCGTTACAAATAGACATGTGTCCCACCCTTTCATATTCCGACATGAAATCAAGATATTGTCCCTTGAAGTGCAAATTTTGACTTAATCTTTTTCCAAGTTGCACTAACCGTTTAACTGCTATATTTTTTGAGTTCCCTGACTTAGAAACAGCATGCTTTAATGGAATACGGACAATGAATCTACCTTCATTGTCTCTAGAAACATTTTTAATAAAATGCCTTTCACACTGCGCATCCTCGGCTGATAATAAAGTATGCTGTGCTACTTCTTCGATTTCCCAGAATCTGCGTAAATCGCTTTCTAACTGTGAGTCTTCAAAAAACAACAATGTGTTTTTTGAATTGGTTGGTTAATAGTCCCTGAAACTATCCACCCAAAAGCGGTGTTTTGTAACAATGGTAATGTTTTGTGTAACTGGATTCGTTGCTTACGAATTAAATCCCAAAAATGCACAGCCCCTATTAGCAAATCTATTTTTCCTGATTCATTAAACTTTGGGTCAGCTAAGTGAATATTTTTTGGAATGTTCCATGAATTTGTTTCAAAATTGCATGTAGGCAAATTATCTGTTATTTGTGGTAAAACAAAACATTGAAGTGTTAGTGTAAAATTGTTACAAAGCTACCTAATCGTGACTTCACATTTTGATTTAAGATTGGAAGTGACTGTGCTAATTCCTACAATAGAAATATTTGTAGTTTCTTGCTTCAATTTGAGCCTTTTGCACAAATGAGCTGAAATAAAGTTCGATTGTGAGCCACTATCCAAAAGTACTCTGATAGTACAAGTTTTTCCTTGTAAATCGAAAATCGATACAACTGCTGTTGACAACAGCACATGTGGTAAATAATTGAAACTCGATAAAGATACTTGGGTAGTATTTTGTTCACTTTCTGATTCGTTACCTTGTAAGTCCTCTTTATCTAAATGAATCAGTGTGTTGTGTTTTTTGTTGCATGTTCTACAAGATCCATACCGACAATTTGTTGCTATATGACCCGTACACAAACAGTTCGTACACAACTTTAATTCTTTAATCCTTTTTATTCTCAAAGGTATGTCCAACTTTAAAAATTCTGAGCAACTATAGATTAAATGAGATTGTTTGCAAAAATTACATTTTTTGTTAGAACTTACTAGTGACATTTGTTTTATGTTACTGCGGTTATCTTTGAATTGTTTTTGAACCTTTGTTGAATGATTGATTTCTACCGTTTCTAACCAGTCTGCTCTTGTCTTTAGAAATTGATGCATTTCTTTTAATGTTGGAAATTCACTTGAAATTTTATGTTTTTCCCATTCCCTTGCCGTGAATTTATCTAAATGAGAAGTTATAATGAAAATAACTAACGCATCCCAATACTGCGTAGGCTGCTTTAACGTTTCTAACGCTCGTAAATGTTTGTGAACGTTATCAATTAAATTGCGCAAACCCGAAGCGGGTTCTTTTGTTAAAGTTTCAAGTTCGAATAGCGATTTGATATGATTGTGTACCAATAGTTTTGAATTGTTGTAACGCTCATATAAAAGGTTCCAAGCTATGGAATAATTGTCTGCCGAAAATTCTAAAGACTGAACGACATTTTTGGCGTCACCCTGTAAAGCTGCTCGTAAATAATGATACTTTTGAATATCATTAATTGACTCATTTTGATGTATTAAAGATTCAAATGTATCTTTAAACTGTAACCATGTGTTATAGCTGCCATCAAATTTAGGTAGATTGATAGTTGGCAACTTGATGTTTTGAATTAATTGGCTCGCACCTTGCGCGTGAATAGGTGCTTGCATTGACTTAACACTATCGCTGTCTTTGTCTAATTGCTTAGGCTCCCCTACATATTTTTGCAAAAATTAGTTTCGCGCTTACTATATTAGCTGAATAGCCTGAAATGAAAGTATCTCTTTCTGAATATTGCTCGTCAAGTAAAGCTTCTTCACACAAATACTCGATATTAATTTGAACGTCATCAAATTCCTGTAATATACCAACCGTATTGTCTAAACGTAATTGTAATTCCATAATAGTGCCTTGCGAGATTTCGTCTTCGGCTTGAAATGCTTCCTGAATTGGCTGCAGATACGTAATAAAATTAGTTAACTTACGTTTAACTGCACCTCGCTTACGCTTTTAATTGTGCGAGTTCCGTACCCATTTTACAGAATAAACCAAAATCGCTCACCAATAGTGAAATGCAATAAATGTAACTGAACTTAAATGCACCTGTCTTTGCTACAGAACAGGTTATCGTAAACCAAATTGTCAAACTTGCAATTAATGCGAACGTATTAACACGAACGTACCAAATGAACCTGCAGTAAATAGTTGCAAACATACATATGTATAAATAGCCTGAAATTACCAAAACGTAAATGTGCAAACGTGAGGAAAAAAATGGCAGGTGTATGGATATAGAATGGACTCACTTGCTTTTTGTATAAATTGCGACTTGAAAAGTTCTAGGGTATTGACCCCAGCGAGTAGCTTCACAGCAAGCTAACCAGAAGAGGTGACGCTGCTTCAGTACGGCTCCGTCCGGTTGGAAATGGTAATTTCACTTGCAGTGCTTGCAATGGTCTACTGTAATTGGTTTCAGGTGTCTGTTTGTTGCCGAACCAATTACAACAAAGAACAAATGGTTTTTCTTCATAATTCTTCTGGTTAATAACACTTGATCCGGCTCGAAGGACCAATGTTTTTTAATGAAAACTTTCAACATAGTGGACTGTATATTTTTATTATTGAACATTGATAACTAATACATTCAGTTACATGAGCAGACCATGCTTGGTCGTTGCACACCAATGCCATTCTGCCCTCGCCTTCGTCTTCTCGTGAGCGCTAAAAATCTCGGTGGTCCTCGGGTCTCGTCGGTTGCCCGCCAAAACTTAAAATTATTGCAACAGTTTCAAAAGAAAATTAAGAAAGCATATACGCTGAATTTACGTCAAGTCCAATTCACGAAGATATTGTCAATGCGGTTAATAGAGTAGCCAGCTTGATATAAGATGTCGACACTAATATTGTGGAAATCTTCAACTCCATTGTTGCCAAATATGCAGCAGGAAAAAGAATAAATTATTGTCAACAAGGCAAGGGTCATATACAGCATGATGTAGAACTGCAGCTACTTCTTTTAACAATAGCGGGGAATTAAATTATAAAATGCAGAAATTATTAGCTCCATGTAGCCCAGGAAATAAGTTAAAAGCGAACATCACTGGATGTTCACTTTCCATGTTGCTTTCCCATGTATAAAATTTGCTTAATGCTTTATGAAGCAGATTGTAAATAGTTAGTATTATTAATAAAAAAAAAAAAATGCTGTAGATAATGGTGATTACGGAGAAAATGTCAATGTTGACGATATGGATACTGCGACGTATTTAGAAAAAGAAGCCAAATTCCTTGAACAATTGAAAAATGAAGACCCGGTAGAGATACAAAAATTAACTGTAGGCCAAAGAAATAACTCGTTATGGAAGACGATCAAAGTAAAACGATTAACGGCGTCAAATTTTGGTAAAGTTGCAAAACTCAAGAAAATTACTTCCACGACGAACACAGTAAAGTCTCTTGTTTATCAAGAATTTTTGGATCTTTGGGAACTCAGTATGGAATACAAAATGAAAGCAGAGCAACTGCCCAATTTCAAGAAGTTACTGGATTAGAAGTAAAAAGTTGTATAAATCCCCTTATTACACTTGTTAACAATTTAGACAAAAGTTCCTAAGTCAATTGAGTTTTTAAATATCAATTTATGTTTGCTTTTTATAAAGAAATAAAATAAATCTATAGTTTGAAAATATATTTTTTAACCGTCTAAAATATTTTACATTATAGGTAAATGAAGTTGTGTTTAACAATTCTTCAAATTAATAAACAATATAGTTTTAGAGCAATTTAAAATGTAAACTTTTTTTAATGCAGGTAAATACAGATCATAAAGCACCTCTGAAATACACGGTGGGCTACACAAAATGTCCACATTTTGTCTCGTTTACTAACTTCTTTAGTTGGAGGTGGATTTTCATAAAATTTGCAGAAAAGTTATAATTAAAAAGTAGAGTTGATAGTGACGTAATTAAATTATTTTGTTTAAACAGGTTGATTTAAGAAGACGTTACTTTATTTTGTCGCAAGCATTAATAATTTAAGAATAAAAATTGCTCATATGGTAACGTCTTATGTATTCCAAACAAGTTAATTACTTACAATAAGAACAATGCTTGTTAGACATTTTTTACTTAAAATGACCTCAATAACCAAACGGCAAAATATGAATGAATGAGAAAAAAAAAGGTAGGAGGTAGGACTCTTTTTTTATTTTTACTGATTATCTACTGAAACTAGTATTTGCTGTGTGGAGACTATAACCACTTGCATAATACTGATATCCTTTTTGGCTATATTGTTTCTTCATGTAGTAGGGGCATTGTATTGTATTTGTATTTTATTGAGTGAGATCTGGGACGCGGGTTTCCAAGCACCTTTAAGCACTGCAGCCACCATTGGCTTATTGTACACCTTAACTATGAATTTAGCCTGTCTGGGTAGTTGCAACCCCAGTAGTGGATTATAACGTGTCACACATGGCAGTGGCACGGGATCTACGGCCATAGTTCTTACCGGATAAAAGCCCCACTTTAAGATTTTTCCCCGCCAGAAAATTCTTACCGATCTTAGCTAAGAACGAACTCGCGTGCCTTAGATCTACAGCAATGGTTCCCCAACCTTTGGGTCTCAACCTAAATTTGGGTCGCCAGTGATTTTTAGTGGGTCGTGAATGATTTTGGGTACTAGAACCTGCTTATATAAAAAAATAAAATGTGTTAAAAATTCTAGAACAAGTCATTACTAATATGAAAAAAGCGGAGAAAATTTCATTTCAAAATAATGGATCTACAGATATTGTGGATAATGCATAATTAACGACTCTCCTGCGGTACACATGTAATGGAAACTATAGTGATGAATTTGTGATTTGCATTCCACGTTTATCACAACAAAAAGTGAAGATATTTTTCAATTAAACGATATTTTTTTCAAGAACCATTATCTTCTTTGGGGAAATTGCTTGGCTGTGTGTAGTGATGGAGCTCCATCCATAGTGGGAAATCGCATAGGATTTTGTACACGAGTAAAAGAACATAATCCCAGTGTTACAATTATAAGTCACTATTTCTTGCATACAGAAAATTTAGCGTCAAAAGAAATGCAACCAGTACTTTATTCCGATCTCCAAGGTACCGTAAAATTGATTAATTTTGTAAAACATGAATATTTCGAAAAATATGTAAAGAAATGGGGTCGGAACATCAAGATTTAATTTTTCATTCAAAAGTTCCTTGGCTATTCCGAGGGAAAGTTCTAATGAGAATTTTCGAATTACGGAATGAAATACATCTTCGGAAAAAAGCGTGATCGTGTTAGTGGCAAATAATGGGTTGCAAAAGATATTTGGGTGATATATTTAGCCCTCTGGATGAACTGCATTCAAATATGCATAACCAAACTATTGCTGACTTTGGCGAAAACGTTTCTTTATTCAAGAAGAAAATTATTCTCTGGAAAGAAAAAATGAAAGGAGGGAGATTTCTTAATTACCGACGCTAAACGAAATGAAAAGATAGTGCTGAAATCGCCATCTATTATCTGAAATTCATATTTCAAGAACATTTAAGAAACATCCAAAATAGGGTGATCCAATGTACGTCAGAGACGAATGATCTCCAAAAAACAGTTGGATTAGAAATACAGTTTCTTGTAAATGTCGTGGGATATGGCGATGACATTGGATTTCAAGTAGAACCGCAAAAAAATCAAGTTTAAAAACTAAAATTTTATCAAGCACCACACTCAATTTTTTTGAGTTACTAGTATTGAACAGAAAATCTAGACATATATTGTTACTATTATCCATTACATACATCTGCGAAGCGGGATTTTCAACTCCTTTGGCAATAAAAATCAAAACAAAAAATAAACTCAATCGTGAATATGACTTGTGATGCGCTTCAACAATAAATGTAAAGCTACGATTAGAGAGATTGGTACAAAAACTCTCCCAGCATACGGGATATCATTGATATTTATTAATTTATTAATTTTTATTTTTTATTTCTGCAGTAAATTATGTTATACTAAATAAATATAGTGTTTTTTATGTTAATTTCCGTTTGCTGTCTTTCCAAACGTTGGGTCGCGAAGGAAATGCGTTTCGAAATTTTGGATCTTCGATCGCTGTCAAAAAAGGTTGAAAACCACTGATCTATAGGCAAATGCGCTAACCACGGGACATTGCGGCTGACTAGTACGGACGTTAGGCGAAAAAGACTGTTTAATTAATTTGAAGACACTTTTAAAAAACGATATAAGCTGGATTTCGTCTTGGTTGCTGTTATCAATTGTTGCAAATGCAAAAATTTCACGTAAATTATCTAAGAAGAAGGTATCGACGAAGCTCCGTTTTCACATATTTTTGCATGTTCGGAACGTGGTCGGTGAGACCTGGTATGTGATCTAAATTTACCTATTTTTCATTTTCTATTTTATGATAACATTGTACTAATTTTAACTGCCACATGCACAAATTCTTGTACACCTTTTGGACAACCTCTTATAATGTCTAATATTTTACATATAGGGTGTTACAAAGAATATCTTTCCAGGCAGTTAGTAAAACTAGAACTTTAAATTTTTGCAAAAATAAGTTTTATCCATAATTTATAAAATTTGTTTTTGTTGGAAAATCTTATAAATACAGGACCGTGTTATCAATTAGACCGACTAGGCACAGTGCCTTTTTTTTTCTCACATTCATACTACCGTCCCCCCCCCCGGAACCGCTTTCGCATTACTTCAGGGGGGTGCGGGCGTCCCTTACATACTAAACATTCATGCAACATGCACCCTAAACTTAACTAAGCAAATGTGATCGCCCCAGTCGGGATTCGATCGCCCCAACGGAGCAACTGCATTTACTGTGACCTCGAGTGGCCAATGCGTTCTCGCACTCGACCACCGCGGTCCCAGGCACGGTGCCTACGAATCTTTTAATACCTACAGTATTTCACTTAAAAAATACATCATAAACAAAAAATCCCAAAATATGAAGAAAAACGAAATTTAATTTATAAATTTTAATAAGTATTGCGAACCAGTGGCGGGCTTAGGATTTTGTGTTATCAGAGGCGTTCACAATGCATTAAAATTTGTGAGTATTTTCTAGACATAAATTGGCATAAAAAAGAGTAAAAAATTTCGGACATATAGGCCTCTAAAAATAAAAGTGCCTGGGGCCTACAAAGATCTTAAAATAGCCCTATTTTTTTAACATCCATTATCTGATTACAATCTGTCTAACTAGACAATAAGTAACAGTGTTGACAGTGATTAATTGACATAGTAGGGACTTGCCCATTGGCAAGCTCCTTGAGTGTATTACACATTAGTTGAGATTTATGACTGCATGGATTTTATTGGTTTACTTAATAATAATACTCAAGTTCTTTGTGGAAGATCTAGAATTCTAGAGGGTCGTGTCGCTTGAGTATCTTCAGTCTGGGAGCGATGAGTAGGTGCTTGGCTAAAGTGTTTTGGTGATCTCTTAGACGGTCCTGGTATCTTGTTTTAATTTAAAGATCCCGATAGATAACATAGTTTGGTACATACCACGGTGCTTTACAGATCGCCCGTGATGTTTAGGACTGAAATCTTTCCAGTTTCAAGATATTTTATATCACTGGTGGAACCCCAGATCTGGATACCGTATGCCCAAGTGGGTTTTAGTATCGCCTTATAGAGGAAGAGTTTGTTGTCCAACGTCAGGGAAGAGATGCGACCCATCAATCAATACACCTTGCGGTAGTTGAGGCCTAGCTGGAGTCGTTTATTTCATATGTGTTTTGACCAGTTTAGCCGTTTGTCCAGGTGGATGCCGAAATATTTCACTTCATCCTTTTGTGGAACTGGAATGTTACATAGGTACACAGTTGGGCAAATCCCTCTGCGATGAAGGAAGGAAGGATGAAGGTGATGTGTGTAGACTTCGTACTGTTCACTTTAATGCGCCACATTTTTAACCAGCTTTCGATCTTGTTGATATTATTTTGTAGGAAACGGGATGCTATATTGGGATCCTGGTGTGATGATATTACGGCAGCCTCATCTGCAAACGTGCGATTTGAGCATTAGCGGTAGTTGGTAGATCGGCTGTGTATATTAGGTAGAGGATAAGTCCACGGACACTCCCTTGTGGAACCTCTGACCTAATTGGAACTAAGGGGGTGTGCACTTCACAATGTGTTACTAGGAAGTGCCTTTCTGTTAGGTAGGATTTGAGCACTTTACAATATGGATGCGGTAGGTTTAACTTCATCTTGTAGTTCAGGCTTTCATGCCACGCTTTATCGAAGGCCTGTGATATGTCGAGGAAAGCAGCGGAGTAATACCTCTTGGTTTCTAGATCATCTTTTATATTTATGCATACACGGTACACCTGCTCGATTGTCGCTTGTTGTTGACGACATCTGAATTGAAAGCTAGGTATCCGGCTTCTTTCTTCAATGATAGGTTTTAGTTTTTTTAAGAAAAATGCATCCTAAACAAAAAATCCCAAAATATGAAAAAAAAAGGAAATTTAATTTTTAAATTTTAATAAGTATTGGGAACCAGCGGCGGACTTAGGATTTCGTATCATCAGAGGCGTTCACAATGCATTAAAATTTGGCGAGTATTTTCTAGACAAAAATTGGCATAACAATGACAAATAAGATCTTAAAACGGCCCTATTTAAATATTTTTAATTGCGTTTATACATAGGGAAAACTGCTTAACTATCTTTCACAATTTGACCAAGCATAATTGACTAATATTTCAAGTAACCCAGAGCAAGTTATTCTTTGATGAAGACTATTATACTGCATAGTTGATAGCTAATTTAACAATTCTGTGTTCATAATACGATAAACTTACCTTCTTGCTTTCTCACTATTCATCTGTATCTAAATGTTGGGGGTCGCTTTAAAATTAGTTATTTTATCTTTATCTAATTATTCAAAATACGATAATAATAATCAAAGTACCTGCATCTTCCGATAAATCTTTTTTTGAAAAAAAAAATACGGAAAGTTGCGTAATTTTTATAGTATATAATTAATACACTTTTGAGCTTTACAAAAC
The DNA here is from genome assembly GCA_014611495.1 of Limonius californicus. Lineage (NCBI taxonomy): Eukaryota > Metazoa > Arthropoda > Insecta > Coleoptera > Elateridae > Limonius > Limonius californicus. The sequence continues at coordinate 20,896 of JABXWE010048304.1, forward strand.
TACGTTACCAGGTTTTTTGAAAGAAAATACTTTTGCAAAATGTTGAAATTTTTCCACGTTCAGTGATGTTTTAGTATTTTAGTTGTGTCAGTATAAGACGAGTTTCTAGCAGACTCGACTTACAGCCCTTTTCAAAATTGGTTTTTGAATGTCTAGACTCCTACATATGTGTATATTTTTGTGAAATTCTCAAAATCAACGCTATGTAGAACAATAATAACGGGTGTTCAACAAAGGGGTGGCTGCAAAATGTAGTTAACGTGAACGTGTGTCGTAGTTTATTGAAGATTTGGTATAACAACGTCATTGTTTACTACAATCATGTCATTGGTTATACTAAAACAAGAATACAAATTCACGTAATTTATTATTATATTATTATATTATATTATTATATTATATTGTTATATTATATTATTATATTATATTATAGCAACGCAGGAAATGATCTTCCATTTCCTTCTATCAGCATTAATAGTTTCCACGCTGAGTTTCAGTGGTTCTTACTACTATTTTTCATGTTTTATGAAACCGATTTACACAGGTATTCGGAATATCTTACAACTATATAATTATATAATTTATAAATTCTTTCAATACATTTTATACCCAATTCCCTTAATGTCGGTTTCATTGCAAAAATACCATTCAGTCTTGATTGATTTCTGTTCCAACACGTACATCATTTTGTAACTATAAAATTAAGAATCTAAACAATGAATTTCGTAGCTGAACAGCTGGGATAGATTTAAGAAAATGCGCAATTGACGTATTGTACTTTTATCTTGATATTAAAACATACTTTCAATACATAATAAATATAAATTTTAACCTAAAATAGTTTTTAAAAGCAGTTAAGCATGGATTCCAGCTTCATAAAGTTTGTGTAGCTGACAGCATACCATACCTTGGGGTACAAACAGAAACTGTTTGATTTTTTACTCTGTTTTATATTTTGGTTCTGTTTAGCATTTACTGAATATTAAGTATGACCAAGTTATAAGTTATAAGCCGGAATAGAATAAATTAATGTGTTGATAAATGCGTGTCGTCATCGTTGGAGGCATAGAATATAGAAGGTTTGTGGTTATGTTTCGTTTAGCTTTAGCTAGTAAGCCAAACTGATCAAAATGGTTTTTAAACGTTATTTTAGGTTGTATACGATTACAATTTGTATTTAGTGTTGGAAGTATGTTTTAATGTGAAGATAATCGTAGGGTCTTGGTGGGTGATTTTCTTGGAGTGCCGAAAAGTTCACCGAAAACAATTCACCGAAAACAATTCACCGAACAACAATTTACCGAAATAGCAATCCACCGAAGTACGATTCACCGAAATTATAATTTGGCAAATTGTGCTATTTTTTTCCTTCGCACTGTATCCAGGCTTAGGACTGGCAGAAAAATTCTGGCGTGTTTAAAAGTTGGAAATTGATTCCTTTGTCGTTGTGTTGTTTTATTACTTTATTTTTGTTGTTTTTTTTGTTGTTAATTTTACTTAAACTTGGTTGTGGATAATGGATTCCCTTGTCATGTTTTGACATTTTCATATAATTATTTCTGTTTGTTTAACAACTTAAATTATGTGCTATGCCTCGTAAATAATCATATGTGTTGTCCATGATGTTGTAGTTATCAACTAGATGCGCTATTCTCATCGCACAATCTCTGTATTTTCTACGCATCGGTGGGCCGTCCTGGCCGCTTATGTACTGCTCTATTTGAATCTCTAGCTTGAAGCTCTAAGGAGTAGAGCCTGCAACCAGTCATACATATGAAATTGGGTAGGAATTTAGGAAACTTTTGCTTAATTTCCTGTTTTTATTTATAAATTTGAAATAATTCTCGCCGAAAAAATACATTCTCAACATCAAAACAATTAGTTCTGCAGAGCTTTGTTCCCCCTGAATGGCCTCGATAAATCTCCATATGTTAGGGTGGTCCGCACCAATTTGTGTATCAAATCCTGGATGCCATCCTTCGATGGAATTATTCGTTTCTGGTAAGCCTTGTTGTACTCCATTAAAACAGTTCCACATTTCGTGGGAAAATTAGGGTGTACGCCGACGCTGACGTCGCTGGGGGCGCCCAATCCAAGTATCTTTAAAATAATCCACAACAGGTTGTGCTTCTGGAGGCAATATATTTTCGTCACACAGTCTTTCAAAGGTATCTACTATACTTTCCACGGGAACAAATGCTATTGCCGATAATAAACGAAGCTTCAGAACAAAATCGGCATCTGTTTCGTATCTCTGTTTAAGACCCTATGACTGAATTTTTCGAAAGATGCATTGGGAAAAATGAAAAAAACATCCACGATGTATAATTTGTGGGAATCCTTCGCTAATCGCACTCACCATTGCAGATTCGAAATCGGTTAGTATTGTAACTGGCAAAGCTCCTGGCTGAAGTACTTTCAGTTTTTGGAGGAATCGAACGTACGTATCTTTTGTTTTATCTGGTAGCAATGCAAATACCAAGGGAATAGCGTTGTTATTATTCAAAACCATGTAGTGTGTGTGTAGTTGGTAAAAAAAGGATGTGGTACAGTTTTAAACGTACAGTCTGCGTACCAATTAGCGGATCTGGCCAAAAGTTGAATGTTTCTTCTGGTGCAAAAAATTAGCATTCTATTTTCAGCAGGTCCAGAATCGTACATTAAAAACTCCTCTCCATTGTTTGTGCTCGTTAAATAATACTTATGATTATTATAATTATTTCGGTGAATTGTATTTCGTTTAATTGCTATTTCGGTGAATTGTTTTTCGGTGAATTGTTTTCGGTTAATTGTTTTGGTGAATTGTTTTCGGTGAATTGTTTTCGGTGAATTGTTTTCGGTGCATTGTTTTCGGTGAACTTTCCTAGACCCATTTTCTTGGATCTATGCAGCTGTAATTATGCACAGTTTTTTTATTTATATTGAATACTATTGTTTTTTTTGGATATAAAGCAACTTATGGATCAACAAAGTTACGGTAGGAGTTTGGGAAGCGATCTCGACTGTAACACAACTCACAATATATATACCGTGTGTCTCACTGTAGACTGCACCACCCTAGTATTTTGCTTATATATATGTATAGTACATATAGTACATATGTTCGACGGGTTAGATTAGCCTCCTGCTGTACCGCTCTACTTAATATTACGTGTGTAAACGTTGGTATTTTGCTCTTATAAATTACTTGTAATTGTGTGCTCATCTTAATACAACCCTTGAGGTGAGTACGGTGAATATTTTCCTACAATTGGAAGCTCAAGTAGGTGATTTTTAACTAATTAATCCCGGATCTTGAGATTTCCAATACGGCTCTTTATTGCTTAATATATGTTAAGTGTCCGCCCAGCTCTGCGCAGAAGTTTTATAGTGCAATTTATTGGGAATATTTGATCGGTTTTGAATTATCATGCCAGCTGTCTGCATTTATTGCAACAAGTCTGATAACAATCCTATCTTACAATGCGATTCTTGCAAGGGCAGTGTTCACATAAGTGGTAGGCAGATTGATGCAGAAGTAGCTACCAGAATTACTCGACAACGAGCTAAAGGAATTAAGTTTTTTTGTAACAACTGTAATAAAGCAACAGATCAATTTGTTGAAATTAAGCTGCTCCTACAAAACTTATCCGGTAGAATTGAAAGTCTTGAATTGCGTACAATTGAGCAGCATCGACAACTGTCTCCTGAACTTTTTGAAACTGTTGTACGTGAGGCACGGGATCGACTTAAACGTGAAAATAATCTTATTGTCTACGGCATACCTGAAGACCCGAATGTTAATGATGTAGTGGAAGCTACCGCGCTGTTAAGGCTGGCATTTAGTAACAGAATCGAGATGTGATTTTAAGTGATTTCATATTAGATATTACTAAAATACGGTAGCAGTTGAAGAAAATCTCTATTGATAGGCATGTTCAATAATCTTTTGTGCACTATGGTAAATGGCCAGAAAATGATATTTTAAAAAATTGCATGTGTTATAGCCTTTGATATGCAAGAAGGCGTTTTATGATATATACTACAAAGAAAATAAATTTTCGAATTTTTCTTTCTTTAGCATCATAATATTAAGTATTGTAAAGACACTCATCTATTGACCTGCTTTTCAACTTTCCCTAGAAAGGTTTTATTTCAAAAGAAAAGTCTAAAAACGTTCAAGCAAAACATCAAAAATGTGTAGAAACTAGGCAACACACCAAACGACTACTAAACTTAAAAGTATTCTCTGAGGAGAAAGGTAAGCGGATTATACTAATCTTCTTGTTACCTATTGTTACAAACACGAAGTTTGGGAATTTGTAGGTAGTTTGAATAACAGGGTTATCTCTGATGAATGACGTCAGTAATAGCTTGGTAAGTAAAATGTTTTAATTTCGTTTTTATAGTTGTTTCACTTTTATTAATTCACAGTCCAATTAATAACATCATGTTCCAAATATTGCACATAAAATAATAAAAAAACCTACAGAATCCCCACACAAGGTACATATGAAGCAAATAATTAGTGTATTGGAAATTGTAACAATTTCTTTATGACAATAAGATTAATTATAAAATATAGGTACATTCAATTTATTTATATACATACATATTTACACAACCACTACTATAGATAAGTTTCCCGAATAGGCAATTTTCGTACATGCCGTGAATCTATTATTTCCGGAAGTAATGCGTGTAAGTAAAACTGTTTTAGTTTTGGGAGCATACTTTTTTCCCAAAACGACTCTTGATCCAAATACTCATCAACAGATGAGACTGCCATCCTCACTGGAGGCACTACATCTAACACATCACTTTTGTTCACGTTCTCTTTCGAAGCGCGCATTTTCTTCATTTTTTGTTTTCTACTACACCTCCATGTACTCAACTGTGGACACTTAGAAATGAACCTTGCGTTTCGGCCCATTTCAAAACGTTGTATATTTTATAATTAATGTAAAGATAAAAAGTTACTTGATGAATAACGATACGCAATCGACCGATAGATAACCTTCTAATAACGAAAATTCTAAATGTTTCTTTATTTATATAATGACAAAGGAAGGGATGACAGCAAGTAGGTACTTATTAGTCAATAATTTACTCAAACGCATATCTACCGTTTTACATGAAGCTAGTCATTATTATAATGAGCCATTAGCATTCCTGGGCGACAAAAATAATTAGAGGTGCATCAAAAACCTATTATTACACACAGAAATTGTTTGAACCACTGAGAATTGAAAATATTTGCAAAATTACTTACACAAATTCTATTCATTACAAAGTGCATCGTAAATAGCTGATAATTCTTAGAATAATAAATACCCCGCTGTGCGGCGTGGTCACGGGATACATATTAGAAAAGTTAACTATTGAACAAGATACATAAACGCAAAGCAATTTTAAAAATCCTGATAAGATTTGTTCTTCTGAATGAATCGGCGTTTTTTTCTGTACTCGACTGTTTTAGTTAGGCCGTAACAAAAACGCAACTGACTTTTTAATTGGTATAATCTTACCAGTGGAGACACTTTTGGTTTTTTATAAGTAAATACGAGTATGATATGCATTAAATTAGTACCTAATTTTCAATATGAATATATATTGCCGGTGTACTCATTTCGGGCCATTAACACTATTTCAAAACTCATTAAATATTGACTTAGACCAGAAAATATCTAACTGCCTAGGTATTGGAAATATATAAATGCAATTCAGAATACTCTAAAGACCAAGAAATATTTAAAATGCGAAACAAAACTCGAACGCAAACAAGTTACCTGGTATTTTAAACCCAAGTAATCCGCTTATCATTCCATCTATGTACTCAAAGTTTTCAGCCGTGATCGTAGACACAAACTATTCTTACTATAGTAGTTATGCAACTTTACGTACATCAAATAGAAATTTATTATAGGTAAATGCCAGCCTTAACAATTGTAAAACCAACTGAAAACATAGTTTTAAATCCTACGAATGTCTCTCGTCTTGGCGCTATTAAGACTGGCTCAACTAGACCAAGACCTATACGAGTCGCTCTTAATAATTCATTTGAAGTAATTGCTGCTTTGCGTAACAAAAACGCTCTTAAAACAGATCAAAAATATAAGAATGTCTCAATAAAAAACGATGAAACCCCATATCAGAGAGAATTACTTTTAAAATGCAAGAATGACTTGAAAGAGCGGTCAGACAACGGTGAATTGAATTTAACTATAAAATACATAAAGGGAATTCCTACAATTATTCAAAAAAACTAATTTCGCCCAGCAGTTTTAAAAATTTCACGTGTTATTACCAAAACGCCCGCAGCATCAGGAATAAGATGCAAGACTTTTCATCGTCAATCAGTGATTGCGAGTTTGACATCATTGCTTTAACGGAAACGTGGTTGTCATCCGAGATCACAAGTGCTGAATATTTTCCAAATAATTATGCAGTGTTTAGGTGTGATCGAAATTTTGAAGATATGAATCTCACGCGTGGCGGTGGTGTACTACTTGCTGTTCGAGATGTGGTAAGAGTG
>JABXWE010048305.1:0-10310 GCA_014611495.1 Limonius californicus
CCTGTTTAAAATATTAAAATTAATCTTTTCTTTTCTGTATTTAAATAATAATTAAAATGAACTAACTCTGCAAAAGTTTGTTTTCTATAGCTAACGTTTAAATTGTCATCCATTCCACGATTTTCGCCGCAAAGTTCGCGATCGCCTTGCGCATTGAAATCGGCAGGCGTGAAGGTGGCATCTATTCGGCCCCCGCAATTCTCTGTATTCGGCAAACATTGGCTGACCATACGTATATGATGATTATTGATTACAGCGTTCATTTAGTGGGCCGAACAGATCCACCTGCACTTAAAGTTTTTTATTCCAAAGTGCAGTTTTGTGACTAGTAAATAAAGAGTAGTGTTAGTAACCTTTTAAAGATCGAGTTTTCAAGACTTTCAATTGAAGAAAAACTTGAAATTAAAACATTAGGCAGGCCCACGCCGAATTTAAATTTAACACAAAAAATTGAGGGAAAAGCACAGAACAAGTGTTACACCTATCGTTTTTCTGCAGAGACTTATAAACTTATATGTATTTTAGACAGAGTAGTTTCTTTTTATTCCATGCTCTCTAAGAAGAGGTTAAAAAGCGAGTTAGAAGTTATATATACAAGCTACGACTTTGAAAAAATATCTCGTGCTATGAATATTTTAACATTTTTGTTAAAAAATAATCTTGAAAAAACTTTTATGGAAACACCGAGACTTCTAAATATTATTGTAGTAACACCTATGACAACCGCCGAAGCTGAATGTGGTTTTTCCACATTAAATCCTGTAAAAAGCTTTTTAGGAAACACCATGCTTAACGACGCTTGAATGCTTTGGCTACAATGTCTATCAGCAGCAGTTTAGTTAACGAAATTGATAATTTTGAAGAAAAAGTTGCAAACAAATTTATTTGCAGAGCAGAATTTCATTTTAAAAATTAAATGTGTTTGGGTGTGTTTCTTTTTGTTAAGTAATTACTGATTCGATGACTATTTTATATTACTGTTTGAAAGCAATTTACAAAAATGGATTTTATATATTTTTAATGTATTCTTAAGAACTTCACATTAATTTCAGGTGATTTTTTTCTTATAATAAAATATATTTTTGCTTACAAGATTAAAATGCACCCCTGCTTGTTGAAACCTCACAGACTGCCACTGAATAACATATATAATTTAAAATAAAGTATTCAGTTTTAGTTTGCCTAGAATGGTTGGTTAATTCCACTCCAATTAGTAACGTTCTTCTTTTTCTAGAATCCTTATAGCCTTAGGGTGTCGGATCAATTAGCAAACAATAACCTAATTTTTGTGGTTTGTTTTTATTCATATTCTCCACTTTCATGATTAAATCAGAAAAATACTGTAAAACAGTAGCTAGTTATTTTTTTAATGTAAATCTATAAATAGGTATCTTCTATCGGCAACTAGCAAATATTCCGGTGAGGATTACCCAAATAAATGTTTGATTGTCCTCTGGTTGTCCTAATACATACATATGTATGTATATGGGCACTACATGCTATGTGTAGTGCTGATGCTTAAAATTTTATTGCCATCCTAATTGTTATATGAAGACATCAAATTTACTACATACAGATTTATATGCTATAGAAAATAATTTAATAATCTATTATACTCGCAAATATTAATTCTAACCTCGTAAATGGATTTTATATAATTTGGTTAACTTATTTTCATAGAAACAATAATATAAAATTTACCAATTAAGGTCATGAAGGCTTAATATACAAGTGTTTATAAAAAATAATAGAAAGCAGTTTCAAAATAATGTACGGGCAAGTGTTGATTGCAACCACAAAGTCTGAATTATTATGGGCTTACTTCTAATTGTTGTTATAGAAAAAAGAACATGCAATTTACAATGTATAGTCATCTGTGCATTCATTAATGTGATCAAAATTCAAATTATGCAATTTTGCTTATTTTTATAGGGAAAAAATCATATAATTAATTATGTACGGACATCATGCTATACACAGTAATGTGAATAGAAAATAGTTTCTAAACATTACATTGACAAGTGGTGATTTTTAATTTCGGTAGCGTATCTAAAATTGTTAAAGAAACAATATATAAATTACTATTGCAATTAATGCATACACATATCGGTTGCATAGCGGAGCGCTGCGGACACCGGTCAAACGGTATTCGTAGTCCAGCACAATCCACACGGTCAGTACTTAGATGGGTGGACCAATATAGTGGCATATGCAACCGGTCGTGCTTCGGAGGGTACGTAAAACCGTCGGTCCCGGTTGTCTTACAAACATCTTTGACAATCGTTAACCTTGTAGTGGAACTTCTCTTCTCTGTTCGACGGGTTAGGCTAGCCCCCTGCCCGGCATACGTGCAAAGAGGGCTCACAGAACCTACTGCATTGTAGGTAATTAACAGGCCATTGGCCTATACAAAGAAGAAGAAGAGAAGAAGGAGAGCATACACAAATTTGTGTAGAAAATAACTTAAAACAGTTTATAAATATGAAACTGACAAATCTTATATTCACTCTTAAATTTGAATTTATATTTACAGAAAGATTGTATAGTTTAAAATATAAAGTAGTATATCTGTTCGATGGGTTAGGTTAGCCCCCTGCCCGGCATACGTGCAAAAGAATGCTCACAGAACCTACTGCACTGTAGGTAATTAACAGGTCATTCACCTATACACAGACAAAGAAAAGAAGTAATATATTACTTTGGCAACATGTTCAGCTTATTGATTAATTTCTCATGTTTAATGTACCTACTAAAATAAGACAAAAATTGCATTATTTGTTGCAACAGAAGCGTCATGCTGTTGTACGTTCATATCCTTTATTTATTATATTCTTAAATTTGGGGGTACTACATGCAAATTGTGGTTCATATTTGTATCTACTACTATTGCTTAAGCTGCTTAGGGTGTAATAATAGATCAGGGTTACAGGTTACATAAAAAAAATTATCAAATCATTTATTTAACAACTATTTCTGAAACATACAGTAGCAATTCAAATCGTTTACTTATTTTTTATTACTGTTATAATTATATCGCATACATGTTTGTAAGCAATGGAAAAGGCTGAATTTACTTTTATTTCAACTAACTTTACATACAATTTATTAGCACGATTTCTAACCACTCTACCTTATATGAAACTTATTTTTATATTTCCTTTAATTCTGTGCTATGTTTCTAGTGTTGTTTGTAACTTGGGACACTATTAGAGTACAAGGGGATACAGACAGAGCAATTTCTTAAATTATAAAATTAATCGCTTTCAGCATATGATTTAACAAAACCACAGTTGTGTGTCTAATAAATTCAGCCTCTGAGCATTGCAAATTATATCACAAGCAATAAATTCTATAAAGCTATTTAGGAGGATAATAAGGCTTTGGATTTCTGTAAGTAAACACACATTCTTCTCTACTATGGTATGGTTCGTAAGGATCATCGACATAGTATTTGGGTTTTCTCCAATAATTTGTAACCATTTTATCTAGCAGCGTACTCTGTGTAGCATTGCACAAAACATGCTGTTTTATCCTTGCTTGTCTTTTAGGGCTCTTGGACCACAATCTTCGATGCCGTCCCGCAATGGTTCGAACCCAACCACCCCAATGCAAGCGGTAAAATCGTTTAAGCACCGTTTTGACAGCCTTTCTCTTACCTTTCCTCATCGAAAATTTTATTACGGTACGTGAGTTGATTGCATTACTCGTTTGAATTAGACTAGGGTTACAAAGAAGAATCCGTTGCGGTTGTTGGGGTATGTTTTGTAGAAGGGCTGTCGAGTAGTTTTTGCTGGATCCGAATGCATGTTGTACAAGTTTCGGTTTTGCCACATTTTCAATGGTATTGCTGGTTAAATTTAACACAGATCTTGTTGAAGAACGAAATGCTGAAAATATATTTCTTGAAAACATTTTGAAGTCTAGGGATTTTAGCGCAGTTATATTTAGTGAAACAAAGATTTTGGTGTATTTCAAGTCGTGAGCACGCGCAGTGTTATTCAGTCTGCCGCGAACTCACTTTAATTACGCGAAACAGAAAAGGATACACGCGAGTGTTACGTAACGAATTAAGAACTGCAATGTTGAAGAAAAAGAACTAAAACTTAACCTCCAAAAATCCCTTCGCGAAAACAAATGATCAGCATGGGAAATTAAATTGACAGATCCATGACTGATTTTTATTTATTGTTCAATAAATTTGCGCATTTCACGACGAACTAACACACAACCTCAAAATCCTCGTAGACTTCGCTAAATAGACAAAATTCTCACCTCCCATCAACGCTCGGAACATCTCGTGGCTCGTACTTTTACACTGTGGGATCACAGGTGTATTTGTGTAGTGTTTGGTTTGTTTTATCCCGCTCCCAAACTGGATGCCCCTAAACATGTATAGAATTGTCTTTAGAACACCGCCATCAAATTTACTAAGCCATGTAAGCAAAATAATCCTATTTTTTGAATTAAAACCAGATAAAAATACGTGACATTGCTGTGTTATGTCATAGCTATCAAACACCACTTTGTAAGTGTTTGGATTAGAAATCTTTTCCAAATGCAAGCTGCGCTTGTATGGAAACATATTTTCATTTAATAAGATAAATTTCTTGTATTCACTTTTCCTTTTCATACATTTATAAATTAGCATTTTTACCTTATCCACTGATGTCATCACCTTATTTTAGCACTATTTGGGTTTCAGAAATGCTGTAATGGATCCTCTAGGTTATTCAAGACTGTTCGCTTTTACAGTAAATCTGAGAAACCAAGCCAGTGTCCACCAAAAAAGTCAGGGGGCTCGGGTGCCATATATACAGTGGGGGCAGTAACTTTGATAACTGGTAGTACTGTGGCGTACGCGAAGTATGATCCCAACTTTAGAGAATGGTTAAACGAAAAAATACCATACAGCGACGAATTCATTAAATTTATATGCCAAGAAGAAAGATCCTTTTTGGAAAGCTGCATAGCTATATTAGATACAATCAAAGAATCGTTTTTAGGTTTAGTGTTTGGTGATAAAACGGCTAAGCGGATGAAGGAAATTGAAGTGAAACCGAAAGATTATTCACGTAAGTATTTAAGCTGGAGTGGTTTAACATGGAGTTTTGCTGTACTAACGCTTACTTGGCTTTACTAGCGCCCCCACCAGCATTCTCGGACTTAGCAAAAGGAAAGGAGAAAGAGGAAGTATATTCTGAAATACGGCTTGAACAGAAGGGAGAAGGAGAAGAAGAAACTAAAATCACAATCGGTTAGTAATGATATAGCAATTTTCTTTATAACTCTATAGAATATTTGCGTATGATATACAAGAATGATGCCAGAAATGAGAATGCTATTTAGAAATTTCAGTGGAGAAACTACAGGAGGAAAAGATGCTAAAATATTAAGACAGAATTTTTATAACAACTGTATGCTGTGCTCTTCTAATTGTTTTTAAACTTTGCTGTTAAAATAAGCATATGTTTAATAGTTCTAATTTGCCACTAAAAACTGAGAACCTTGTAAACTACCTGAAAAATAAGTTACATTTCTGTCTGCTGTAGTAACATATCCACTCAATTTATCAAACTAATTTATCCCATCTTGTTTTTTATAAATAAATTACAGATAAAAAAAAATATTGCTGTGTAAAATGCATTTGAAATGTTAAGTCTATGAAATTGTTTACGTAGTCAATTGTTGTTTTTTGCATTTTTCTCAAAGATTTCTTAATGTAGCCCTATTAAATGGTTAGGCAGCTGAGAACAAAATAAAATGCACTACCTGTATACATAAAAAAATTGTCAGTGACCTTATCACAAGAAATGGTGGCACTAAAATAAATTAGTCATCATGAGACTGTAAAAATATCCCTCGCATATAATAATATATGTATATTTTAAACTACGAGGGATTTTTTTATATGTTGTAGCTTCATTATTTTTGTTTCAATCCTAGTAAACCCTGTGGTTTACAGACAATTTAGTACAGATTTGTAGGTTTGTAAGACTTTAATTTGTGTTGAATTTAAAAACCACAAGCCCTCTCGATGAGGTTTTTCTGTGCGGTTTGGGGTGGTTTTCACCCCCCCCGCGCTTTTTGTGTGTAACCCAAGTTTAATTTATTACAGTTTATTTAGTAGAAAAATTTCTTACAAACATGTTTTTCGTTTTCTTTTTTTTCACATAATTACTCATTTTTTGGTAAAATGTCAAAATCGTAATCCACGTTTTAAATTCAATGAATTATTGAAATTTCTGTAAATAAATGTAGAAACCCTCAATCGATAAAATTCAGATTATAGACAGTTTTTGATTGCTGTTTATTGTTAATTTAGTATAAACTAAAATGACATTCCTTTAAATATCCTGCAAAATATGCGGTTTATGCATAATGGTGCTTTAACCCATCTCTTTTTTTATAGCTTTATACATTTTGAAATTATTGACATCAACTTTGTTTTCTAAACCGGCATTGAAGTTAATAATTGGGTCACAGCGAAAACTGCTCTTTTTCTTTTCTTCTGATATTATGTTTGATGGGCTTATTTTTACAATAACAAAATTATAGGTGAAAAGCTGTTTTCTGATAGTAGGCTGTGAAAAATATCTTTTTTTATGGGTGTACATAGATAAGTGATGCTGTTATAGGACAAACCTATTTTATTATAGTGCATTTGGGGAACTGAGAATTGGCCAACGAGATGTTCACATTCAACCACAATAAAGTTTTTCTGTTGGGGCTATTCTCCTAAGTTTTTAAAAAATTCTGTAATCAGCAGAGCTATATGAGTATTTAAAATGAAGGCGGTTATGTGTTTCAGCATCGTTTATATATATAGTTTAGCCCTTATGGGCTTGTACTTTCTATCTGTCCCACTATCTTCTTCCATAACTTCCTGTCCTGGGCCTTATGTCTCCATTATTTTACTCCAGCCTCTCTCATATCCTCTTCCACCGCTTCCAGCCACTTTTTCTTTGGTCTGCCTCTTTTTCTCTTCCTTCCTTTAGCTAGCAAAACTTTTTTTTCTGGATTGTGCTCGGTTGCATTCTTTCTAAATGTCCCAGTCATCTCACTCTTTGGGCCTTAATTCTTCTCGTTATTGTTGGTTTCCCGTAAATTTCCATAACTTTTTTATCTGTTCTTCGCCTCCAATTCCCCTCATCCTATTTGATTCCTCCATAAATACTCCTCAGCATCTTCCTCTCCCAAGCTTCCAATTTCTTTATCTCCCGCTTGTTCATAACCCAAATTTCCGAACCGTACAGAACGGCGGGGCATATTACTGTTCTATACAGCCTTACTTTGACTGCCAGGGAAACATGTTTGGACTTTAATAATTCCTTTAGTGCTCCGGCCGCCATATTTTTCCTCTTATGATCTTGTCATATGCTTGTCTGAAATCGATAAACAGTATGTGCAGTGGTACGCCCTGGTCATAACTTGTAGTGAGTTTTTGTTTTTGCACAAAAATCTGGTCGGTTGTGGATCACCCTTCTCTGAAACCCCCTTGGTACTCTGCGATAACCCTCTTGGTATACTCCTCTATTCTGCTTCTTATAATCTTCTCTAGGACTTTATACATTACGTCCAATAACTCGATTCCTCCAAAATTACTACACAGGGTACTATCCCCTTTTTTATGTATGGGGCATATAGCCGATTTGCTCCACCTGCTTGGCATCCTCTCTTCCTTCCATACCTCTTCTATCAAGCTTGTTATCCATCTCAGTAGTACTGTTCCCCCCTCTTTCATGAATTCTACCGGTATGCCATTTTCCCCTTATTCCCCATCTATTCTCCATCCCCTGCACTGGGGGTTCCTCCCCTAACCATTTTGTAACTTCTTTTTCGAATTTATCTTTGACCCCCACGATCTCGAACTGCTTTATATTAGTTCTCCTCATTTTATTGTTCTCCTGTTTAGGTTCCTGTTTGATTTTTACGGCCACTAAGAAATGGTCCATGTCTGCGTCTGCCCCGCGGTAACTTCTGCTATCTGTGACCGCCCCTGCATGTTTGGACTCGATCATCACATGATCTATTTGATTTAGAGTCTTTTCGTCCGGGGATAGCCACATGGCTTTATGTATATTCTTATGCTCAAACTGTGTGCTTATGATCTTCATTTGGTTCTAAAGTGCAAATTCTATTAATTTTTTACTGTTTTCGATGGACTCTTTGTGCAGGCTATTAGCTCCTTTGATGCTCCTATAACGACCCTCTTTCCCCACTTTTGCGTTATAGTCCCCAATAACAATTTTCAGGTCATATTTGGGTATTTTGTTCTTTATCTTGCTTAACTCCTCATAAAATCTGTCTTTTTCTTCTACATTCTTCTCCTCCGATGACGCATGTCCATTTAATATGCTGATTCTAAGATAATTACCTCTTAATCTTAACAGGCTCATTCTATCCGAAATTGGTTGGAAATCGATAACTCTTTTTGCCCACTTTTTGTGTACCATAAAACCTAATCTGAAATTTTTATTTTCCTTTCCTCCGTTGTTAAAGAATGTATATTCACCTAATTCAATAATTTCTTTACCTTTTTGTTTTGTCTCTTGCAATACTAATATTTGGATACTGTATTTATTCATAGTAGGTATCCGCTAAGTTTCTCACTGCCCCCTGTTCGTAGCAACTTCTCACATTCCAAGTGCCGATCCTCATGTCTTGTTCCTTCGTGTTTCCTTTCAGCATCATTTACTTATAATAATTAATTGTATTAAATTTCAAAATGCAAAAAGCTATTTCATCATAACACATTTGCGGAACTGAGAAATGGCCAACAAGATCCTCAGATTGAACAATAATAAATTTTTTCTGTTGCTGTTAGTTTCCTAGGTTTCTAAAGAACTCTGCAATCAGCAAAGCTATATGGGTCATTCTTTTACAAACCGTACACCAATTTAGACTTGACATTTTGGAATCGTCCGAAAATTTTTTTACAACCTATATACATAAAATTACTTGACACGTATTTGAGGATTTGGCCGAAAAAAAATTTTTTTCCAAGATATCCACATATGAATTTTCGATAATTTGCTGGATTTTCTCCAATCTTCTCATACTAGAAATTTATTATCTCCAGTTGTACTGATCGGATCAACGTCGGGTTTTTTTTTATTTTACACTTTGTTACGTAGGCTTTCCTAGTGTACTGAAAAAAAAAATTTTTATTGTGAACAAATAAAAAATAATAACAATTTAATTGTTTAAATAGGTGTAACATGTTCTCCCCCCACCTTGAATTCGTTTGAAAAAATACCATTTTGTTCTTTATCCTCTTATCTACAAAACCCATTTTGCAAAAAAGTGGGGTCTCTATTAGATCAGAAGTTATTAAATATTTTCGAGCACATGTCATGCAGCGCACAACGAGTCACATATGCAGCTGCTAAACAATTGAACGGTAGGCATTGTTTGTAAGTTAAACAATCGCACAAATCACTATCAAAGCGTATTTGTGATAGTTTAACGGTATAAAAGAGAGGTATTACCTTATTTTTAATAGCGTTTTGCATTTTTACATGCACAAATTGGTTGTAGATCATTAGTCAGTGTATTCCCTTTCCGAATTGTTTACTGTTTCTATCTAAAGTTAGTGAAAATCGTGGAGTTTTGATAAAATGCCAAAATCATCAAAATCTTTGAGTGGTTCGAAAATTCGAACAGATCGATGTTTTAATCCTTTCGATCTGCCTCGTCACCGAAAAATAAAAAATCTTAGACAAGTTTTGAAGCAACATTTAGTGGACTTGAATTTACCAATAACGGATGAGTCCCTTCAACAAAAAATCTGTAATACTTGCCGTCGTAAAGTTTCTGAATTACACAAGGATCGTGAAAAGAAGGTAAATTTTACTGTAAATAATAGTTTTTAAGCAAATTTCTTTACTGAAATTTTATCAATAATATAATAAGAGTTTTAAAATTTCCTATAATTATAAAATCAATTGTTAAACTTCAAGTTTACTAATGTATGTAAAAATTACATTTTTTAGGACGTAGAAATTAATGATTCTGATTTTGAAGCGTTGGAAAGTGATGACGTTAACATGGAACGTTTTACTGAAAGTCCCGTTGTATCGTTTGAGGAAGACAAAGTGGTGGTATCCGCCGCAATTGATTCTATCAACCAGGGTTTGAATTTAATAGGAGTTTCACCCATTCAAAGAAAAAAAGTTTCTCAACAACGTTATTCGAATGAAAAGATGAAAAACATATCCGAAGCATTGACTACAAAAATTTTTCATCCTGTTATTGATGATAATGCTGATAGCGATGAGGGAAATGATGGAGATAATTTATTACAGGTTTTG
>JABXWE010048307.1:0-15528 GCA_014611495.1 Limonius californicus
GTATTTATAAATGGCCCCTTAGGAACTTAGTTCAGTATCCGCCAAGACTTCATCTGTAATTCTACATCAAAATGTCATACTGGGTGTCTGCTGGTTGAGACTTCGATAAACATTGGTTTTTCATGTATTAAGTAGTAGTGCCGTAGGTGATGATTTTGGAAATCTCCTCGGTTCGACTGCTTTGTATGTGGGAAATAATTTTCAACACAACATTTTGGGTAAAACAATTTTTACGTACATGAAATATGCTGAGAAAAATGCTAACAATTTGAAATATTTGGAAAACACCAATATAGGTATTGTGGATTATAAATGGAAGTTTAGATAGCGCAAAGGAAATGATATACAGGGTGTTTGTACTAATACTAGCTAGGTAATTGCCCTGAAACTGTTTGATCTACCTGCATGAAAATTATATGGGTGCGACCCTGCCTGACACAATGAAATTATTCGTTTCATTGCAACGCTTCCTATTTGATATTTTTAATGAAATTCTTTTTTTCAGAAAAAGGTTTGAAATATTGAAATCGCTTTCTATATATGTAAGGAATTGTAAAAACTTTACCTATTAAATCCAGGGAGAAATATTTGGAGTAAATGTCACTGAATATTTGTAATGTTTTATGGTTTAATTTTTTTACATATTCATTTGTATATACGGGGTTGCATGCAATCACTCAAAAATCGACAGGTCTTAAATATCGAATATCGAATAATGTCGCCGTGTCCGACATGGTTTTTTACCCACACAGTATACTTGTATGGCTACATCTATAATAGTTTTGGAGTAATTAGCTGGCTAGTATTCGTACCAACACCCTGTAGATGTATTTTCAAATTACAATAAAAGAAAGTTAAACCTGGAAATTGAACTAGGGAATTTAATAATTAGACACATTAATAAATAAAAAAATGATTGATCATTCTATGTGGCAATATTTACTTCTTGTGATTTTTGAAGTAACTGTTTCCTTTTTTATAGATAGTAAATCAGGAAAAACTTCAGCGAAAAGACTTAGAGGGCAATAGTCAAATTTAACATGTACCTGTAGACAGTAACGTAAGAAGAAGAATATACTTCTAAATATTAAAATAATTGTTTATAAATAAGTAATTTTGATCAAGTTTTTGCAGAATAAGCTCAATTTATCGTTACCCTATTGCATATCTTCCTCCCGTTTCAATTTTGTCTAGTCCATTCTTTCTCCCTAATTGCATCCAAAATGATTAGCATATACGGGGTGTTCAAAACACGTTTACACGTACACTAAGGAAATATTTGAAAGAGTACGACATTAATTAATCGGAAGAGCAGAGGCCTGTATTCTCGCAGAAGAAAACAATTTAGAATATTTATTGTAATTTGTGCTTTGTTAGGATTTTCCTTAGAACTTTTTAATAAAGTGTTTTTGGACATACATCTTTTAAAACATTTTTTACTAAGGTGGTCTCCCCGAGAGGCTGTAGAAATTTAGCACCCTGTTTTAAGTACACCCTGTACATATATGCTATTTTAAAGTGCAATGTATAAAAAACTATTAAATTTACTTTTGTGTATGTATGCTGAAAGATTAGCCCGAAACTTTACTTACAAAATTATTACTTTTAAAAGTTTAAGAATTCCTAATAATCAAACCATATTTATTTATTTATTATGTATAGCTACTCATAAGTATCGATCACATTATAAATTATCAAGTTTGCGTATATGAAAATTACTTTTAAATTATTTGTCATCAAAACACTTAACGCAATCATTACTTAATAAAAAAATAGGATACAACAAAATGTGTGTCCAATAGTAATAATATTAAAAAAAATTTTTATTATTATACGCGTAGCCATAAAATCCTGAGTTTCTAGAACTGCAAATTATAACTTTCTATAAAACTGAATTTAAAAAACATTCTAAAACAACAACAGTGCGTACTTCGAAAATTAAACTTCTTTTTCTGTGTATAGGCCAATGGCATGTTAATTACCTGCAATGAAATAGGTTCATTCCACATATGCCGGAAAAAAACTAGCCTAACCCGTCCAACAGGAAAGAGAAGTTCCACTACAAGGTTTACGATTGTCAACAATGTTCTTATGACAACCGGGACCGACGGCTTTACGTGCCTTTCGAAGCACGATTGGTTGCATATGCCACTATTGGTCCACCCATCTAAGTACTGACCTAGGAATGTTTGACTGGCGTCCGCATTGCCTCGCTATGCAAATCAATAACAGACTATACATTGAAAATTAGTAAAAATAGAAATATTTAGCTTAGTTTGAACAATATACTATTTTTTTAAAATCATCGCAAATAGTTCTCACTTGTAGTGTTTCCTTCGTCGTTTAAAATTTCACTTGGAATCACAGTTTACATATTACAAAACGAGATGGTGCTATATACTAAACTATTTCGAAGCCAGTAGATGTGATAGTATCTAGAGTCTTCCCAACGGATCTTTTCCATCACGTGACCAATGTTTCATATAAGCTCAGACAAACGAATCATATCATTCTCCTTTTCTATCACCTATAAACCTATGGGTAAGGTACTTTAAACAGAGATGCTTCATACTACGACCTACTACTGTCATATTTTTAATACGTCAAACAGCGACGGAAAATTGTCAATTGGCACTCGCGCACTTCGGCGACTACTGCTGAAGTCAATTGTATTTTGCATTTCCTGTCATTACTGTCGTTGCTGTCATTCTCGTTTCGTTCATCATTTCGTCTGTTATTATTGTTGGCTTCATCATTTAAAAAACAGTTCTTGTAAGAACTACATCGTATCAAAGCAAGTATTACTACGTGCATAATACCGTTTACTAGTTAACGAATTAGCATGCCGGGCAAACGTCTTGGTATCCGATGGAAATGTCACTATCTAAACATAACCTGAAATTTCGGGGAAATATTACACTTACAAATTGTCAAATGAATTTAATCGCTCAGTTGACTTACTAGGTACATATTTGGTGCATATGGTTGCTATTGATCACGTGATGGAAAAGATCCGTTGGGAAGACTATACACTATTTAACATTTTAATACTGCAGTAATCATGATCTAACCTCCATTAGAGGCGCTGCTGTCGCCAGCCATGGAGATCCAACACTTTATTACGAAACTAAATGTGTTAAGCGAAAATGTATACTAACTACAATTATGTAAATACAATATTCTTTTAAACAAGAACATGTGTCAAACATATACTGTAAAAAAATACTGTTCGCCCGCTGAGGTACACACACGGTATGGTATTCGGATCAAAATAATTATACACCGTATTTTTGTAGTTTAAGAGACAGTATTATCAACAACGTTTTCGATAAGGGTTAACTGTGGAAAACAAAATATGTGTTTGTATATAAGTCATTGTGCTCGCTTTCTTAGTAAAACCTCGATTCTGGCTTGTCGAAACCTAAGCATTGCTACGCAGATTTATAAAAATCTTGTCTGCAACCCACCGCAAACAATTTCCCAATCCGGCTTGCAACCGTGGGATCTTAACGCTAAAAACCTTCTCTGGAATTTCTGTCGTTCGGATTCCACGTTAAACTGTAGATCCCCCGTGTTTCTACCTTAGCGCTGAGGAGAAACACGTGGCAGAGAAGAGGCCGATGCCCAGCAGTGGAACAAAAAGGCTGTCAATGATGATGCTGATGATGATGGTATAAGTCATATACTTTATACCATTTATTAAAATTATTTAATAGATATCAAAGATTACTTCAATTAATACCGTTATTTATTATTCTAAAACACAAATTTCTTACTTCTGATTAGAACATCTACAGAGATTCCTATCTTTATCTAAGTTTCTTACTCATTCGCACTTTATGAAAGTAAGTGTTTGAATTACTTAACAGAC
Source organism: Limonius californicus (assembly GCA_014611495.1). Classification (NCBI taxonomy): domain Eukaryota; kingdom Metazoa; phylum Arthropoda; class Insecta; order Coleoptera; family Elateridae; genus Limonius; species Limonius californicus. The sequence goes on from JABXWE010048307.1 coordinate 3,872, forward strand.
CTGGACGGGTTGTGTACAAGTTATTTCAGTATGTTTAGTAAATGGCGAAACACAGGTTGCCTTAAACGGTCTACCTATCACTATATTGAAGTTTGTGCTGCATATCTAAAATACCAGCAGTATTTAATTTAATTAAATAATTGCGTCCAACTACAGTTGGATAGATTTAAGAAACGTGTACTGTACATATTATACCGTTACCTTCACATTGTAACATATTAAATATAAATTATAATCCACTACAATCTAAAATAACATTTAAAAACAATTAAGTACGGGTGCTTGTGTATCTAACGTCACGCCGTAGTCCGGTACACAAATAAAAATTATTTCACGTCTGTCTTAATTGTTGACTATGCCTGGCATTTACTGCACAATAATTAAGGCAGGGCGAGAAACGTTTATGGAACAGAAAAAAAAGAACGCGCTGACAAATTCAAGTGGTTGCTGTTTTATGTATAGAATATAAAAGGTTTGAGGTTATGTTTCGCTTTGTTGGTACATCAAAGTAAGCAAAAGTTTTGTGATGCGGAGCTTCAGTTCTTAAATATTGTTTTAGATTATAATAGATTATAATTTACATTTATTAGGTGTAGAAATATGTTCTAATTTGAAAATATTCGTACGGTCCGTGCTTTTTTAAATAGGTCCAGTTGTTCTGCACAGCTCCTTCTTTGGATTGAAAGGCTTTATTTTTTATATACAAAGCGAAAACCTCAGTGTCTTTAAGCTACCTATGCTTCGCCGCTTATTAAAAATCTTGACAAACTTGTATAAGGTCCATCTAGGTCTATCAAGTAATTCAAACACGTAGATATAAAAGAATAAATAAGAAACGTTTACGAACATGGTAATCCCTATTATCCATATTACGCATTCAGAAATAAATATTAGCTGTTCTAGACTAGAAAAATATTACTTTTTTCCACATTCACACTACTTTCGCATTACTTCAGGGGGGTGCGGACGTCCCTTACATACTAACCATTCATGCAACATGTAGCCTAAACTTAACTAAGTGAAATATGGTCGCCTCAACCGGGGTTCGACGACGCGGCTGATTGAGCAGAATTTTACTGTGACCTTGACTAACAGCGCTTGTTCGCACTGTTCCATCGAGGTCCCTAGAAAAAAATTACTGCAGTATCTGAACTATACTTTGATGTCTATTAAATAATCGTAGTAAATGATGTATACGGTATAGCTTAAGTGAAGACACACGTTTCATTTTCCACAGCCAACGTTTGAAGAAAATTTATTTCTTAGAAGTATTTCTAAAACTGCAATTAACTTTGATAGTTAAGTTAAATGTAATACAGGGTGTTAAGGAATCCGACCACATAATTTCAAAAAGCAGATGAAGGTGCAAAATACAGTCGAAAAACCCTAAACGTTCGCGTCCATAGTGGTGTTAAAGCTGGTGCCACGAAACCCCTAGAAATTATATAATTAATTTATCTAACACACGGTATAAACTTTTTAAACGGCTTAGTTTTTCATATATATAGTTATTTTCTCTCCTAACACAAAAGGAATAACCTCTTCTCTGTGTCTTATGTTCCAGTATTTAATAAGTGATATTGATTTTACTACTCCCCTTGGAAGGGCAATTTTAACATAAAATAAAATAACTAAATATTAGTTTAATAAATACAAAATACCTTAATAAGTATAATAAATAAAAATACTTGTTTTAACATTTTCAGGTTTTCAGAATTCCAGACAATTACTTTTCACGCAGACTGTACTAACAGTGGGTATCTGAAATAATAATAATCCACGTCGGGCGTCAGATTTAATTTTTTAAATGCTGTTTCCTATTTAAGGCGTTTCCTGTCTATCTTATTCATCATCCACTGTCCCGCATTTTTGTGGCGTTGTTCTTTTTCTTACAGATTTATGAATGGTGATCGTATAATTTAATATACCAATTGACCAAGCCGTGTCACGTATCAATGAAATAAATAGTTCATGACATGAAAGTACTTGAGCTCTCATCATCATTCCTACTTGTGCAGATAGAATAATGACGCTATTTAGTGCCGAGAGTTCTTCTTAAACGAAGTTGAAACAATTTTGCACGTGTTCAAATTTTAGTGTTCCTATTACCTATTTATGGGTAATGCGAATTAAAAATATACTAATTTCCATTATCACCTTGGTAACAGGAATGGCGATTGCAGGATGAAGGCTTTGCTCCCTATATCATGACCATGAAGTAATTTTGCTTATTACACGAAGCACAATGTATATTGGTAGCTATAAATTTACCAAATTGAATTAAGAAAACCAATTTAATTTAACTATATCAAAAATATTCTTGTGTTCGTATGAAGCTATCTGATGTTCTAATAAAATAGGTACATTTCTTGTACTGTTAATTAAAGTGAAATGTACGGAAAAAATGTATCAGATTCTGATTATATTATACAGAGTGAACGATTTTCCATTAGTCGGCATATATATTATTATGACGCTTTATTGGGGACCTACATATGAGCCCCGCATTGTATCAACAAAATCATAGCACGTTTGAAAAAAAAAGGGGAGAATGTTGCTTTACCTGTACCCGTAATAAAGATGACCTCCTTTTCGAAATCCAAAAAAATATATTATTACAATATTATTACATAAATTGTTGAAACAACCCGAGGGGCACACTTCAAACAGAAACTTTAAAAGAACTCTTATCTCAGGGTTTATAATATAAATTTTGGTAACTGCTGTATAACCTTTAAATTCTTGCGCTGATTAACTGCACAAAGTGAAGGATACAAGGTAGTAAACATGAACTTATAAAATATGGATGCAACAAAGAAATGAATTAAATGTTATCGAAATATTTAAGTCTTTTCTTATAAAACATTAAACAGCTTTGATAATGAAATGACAAAGTTACATGAAATAAATAGTAAAGTATAATTTAACAAAGCACTTTCAAACGAACTTACGTTTTCGCATAGAAGCACTTGCTTATTTTCTTCCGGTGTTGGTAAAATTCACTAGATGAAATTAGGATGGCACCCCTGCGCCAACTTCAAAACGAAAGTCCATCACTTGTTGCCTTCTTGCTCGCAGAATCTTTAGACTGAGTATCTTCGTATTAGTAAAATCGTTTCACAAGGTAATTAACCCAAATATTATTTTATTACTTATTACTTCACATGTTCAAATATACCAACAAACTCATGCACCTTTATATTTTCTTTTTAAATTGTTAACCTCAAACTTGCTTCACTTTTCAATTGTTATTGCTTCGATGTTACTTATTTGTTTTAATTTATTTTAATTAAATTCGATTACTATTCCAGTTGCAGTTCCAGTATATGATGCAAATGCATCCCAAATAATTCGTAGGTATTAAACTTTTGTCCAACTTGTAGATGATTTCTAACCTTGAAGTTTGTTGGTATTTTAAACGTCGAACGCAGATACAAATCAAATATGTCGAAAAAAAAAAACAACTGAAGTCTACTGACGCCAATTTGATACTCCTCCCCCAAATTCTTGATTTTCGGCTAATTTACCGAATTTTATCATTGTTTCAGATAAGTAACAAATAACGCTGATTTGAACCGCAACACTTAATAACATAGTTTTATTCAAACAGGATATAATAAACACACCAAATTACAATTTTAATTGACTCGCCAGACGAGCGTTTGTTCACGTTGAGATTTTCATCGCAAGTCCCCGTTGTTTTGTTTCTTTTTTTTAACAAGTAACCATGGCAACATCATAATACAAACAAAAATAAGTACGTTTTACAAAAAACATGTGACTTCCTCAACCAATGGGAAAGCAGAATGAAATACAAAATGATACAATAAATACAAAATAACCAAATCTTAAATATTTAAATAACTTCTTAAAAATATCATTTACATCAAAACTGAAATTATAGCCATATTCCTTATTTAAAAAGGAATGTTTTGACACCTTGCACGGCCGATTAATTTTTTTAACAAAATTCATATTCATTTTAGGCGCAAATCACCTTAAATTAATAATACTACAATTAATGATTATCAAAATCATATTAAAATGTTCTTTGCATCTATATCCATATATTACTCACAAAAAACATACAATTGAAAGATCCATTTTCCTCCAAAACTACATGTTAGTTGACAATTGCCCAACGTAATATACAAGTCTCATATTTTATTGTTTTCCAGGTGAAAATCCCACAATGAAATTTGATAAATACCTCTAATACCTTCATACAATTATTACGACTACAGACAAGCAAAACAAAATAGAGAATTCAAAGGCTAGACACGGATCAGCCCAAACAAAATCAACGGAGATGACAAACACTAATTGAACATTTTATTTACTTGATTTTAACAATTTATTTTACAGGTTAAAGCATAAAATAGCTTCAAGTTATCTAAATAAGTTAATTTTCTATTAATTATGTAAATCAAGGTTCATATAACATAGATATACAGGGTGTATCAGAAATAGGTACAAATATTTAAACCAGTAATAGATTGGCTCAAGTAGAATTCAATGGTACTATTCATTTTTCAAAAATCATTATTTCATTTTTTTTGATTAAAAAATAAAATAAAATTTTGTTTGAAAACTGCTGATGATACATAGAAAATGCATTTAAGTTGTATAAAATTATTACCTAATTGTAAAGTAAATCCAAAGTGGCAAACACGTAAAAACTTGTCTGGCATGTGATAACAACAACAGATTGAATAGAAATTACTGACCTACCTAATGGTATTGGCTTGTGGCAGGTGATAAGTACTTTCTTGCACTTCTATCTTACTCTCTTTTGCATAACATGTTTTTGAACTCAAATGTTTGTTATTATCCTGCGGTACTCAAACAATTTTGTGTCACATTTTCAATTATTATTTTCTCATATCTTAAGGGTCCCATTGCCAAAGAAACGTTTTTTCTAGTTTTTATATATTGTAATAATCCATCGGATTTAATATTTGTACCTATTTCTGATACACCCTGTATATACATATATATAATGTGTAATGTAATTCGTATGACCGTGGTAGAGCCAGGTGTCAGAGTTTTCAGGTCGCGCTAGCGCCTTTGACTTGGCCTACCACCGAAGTGGTACCCGGGAGCGACAGTTTTGACGTGCCGTCTGAACTACGGCCGGTCGCTGATGTACCATCAAACGGGCCACCCATTCTAGTAGTGACCCGGGTCTGATTTGGTTAACTTTGATAACCGTCTGACTATATGTGTATATATATATTATAATATTAGAAACACAAGAAAGAATAATTTGATCCAGAATTTGAAGCAGTTAATTACGTTAAATGGACTATAGTTTTCATGAAAAGTATTAAACTTTTAGTTATTAAATTAAACACCGTTTATACAATATACAGATTGTTTACAGGTATAATTAACGCACGTATAGCGTCCATCAAATCAAACAAAAAATATTTAGCAGCATATGTCCGCAAACCAACTGTTTTGTAATCAAAGAATTGGTTTTTGTAAAAAATGAACAGTAAAGGCACTAAAGCGTAAATAAAATTTGTCCAAATACATAAGTTTAGCGAGTTAAAATTATGTTATTTAGGTCAATGGTATTCAAAGAGAGGTACACGAACCCCGGGAGTACGCCAAGACATCTTAGGGGGTACGTAAAATTTAGACATATTTCATTAATGATCACAGTTACAGCAAACCATTTTGTTCCAGATTGAAATCTATAGTTTTATATTTCTAACGTTCCTTACTGAGTGGCAACATAATAGTTATCCATGGTACTTATAGACTCTACTAATTTGGAATTGTTCTACAACCACTGGACAAAGAAAAGTTCGGAATATTAATTTTAAAAATTACTTTATCATCTGGCCTATTCTACTCAACAACTCAATCTTGTAGCAGTACTCGTTATGGCGCCAGTAATATGGTGGTCCTATAATAATGAGTTCCATTTGAACTGTACCAACAACTTTGGGGGGACAAAGTTGAGTGAAAAAGTGTCTCTAGGGGTACGTGACGATAAAGGTTGAATACCACTGATCTAGATGGCCCTGCAATTAGACCCCTCATCCTATTCATTTGTATAGGTTATAGGCACTGTAAAGCGGGGTTGCTTTGCAATATATCGGGTTACTTTGCACCAAGTCTGTAAAATTATATTATTTACAACACAGGACATTATTTACATTTTTCTACGCATTTATCCCTTTTTTTTTCGGTATGGGACACTATGACAGTTGTCAGATACACATTCAGCATTTCGTTATACCCACAACTATTGAAAGGTCGCATTCGAAAAACTAACTTCGGAAGTTGTGCTCTTCGTTAAATACAGGGTGTTCATTTGATATCGTAAAATAGGTACCTATTGAACTTTTCTAGAAAACGTTTCTACAACATGAAGGGGGAATCATCATGGCTCATAATGTAACCTTCCCTTAGACGCTAGGTACCCCAACAGAAAGTTTCAAATAGTAACCCCCACTTTGCGTTATGTCACTGAAAATCTTTTTCAAAATGCTATTCAATAGTAGCAAACATTCTTTCCCGAATCGTTTCAGAAAAATAGAATGCCCTCAAGATCTCCCGATTTTGACCACATTAGTCATTTTTTATGGAACTACTTTAAAAATCTGTTGTCTACAAAACTCAGCTTGAGTGCGTTACCCAACTGCGACAAGGAATAGTTCAGGAGCTATTCCGCAACAAACTTTTCAAAATATTCGGAGAGAATTTGAGAGTAGATTTTACTATTACCTAGAACAGCGTTTCCCAAACTGTAAGACGCGCCCCCTGTTAAGGGGGGGGGGGACGATAAAATCTTTAGAAGGAGGGCTTGGCAGAAAATTGGTATATTGAAACTAATACAACACAACTTAATACTTAATGTTTAGCATATTATTTTCGTTTACAAAAGATTGCATATACATATAATGTGCTTACATATACAATCTAAAACTACATAAACTTACTAACAGTTTATTTAAAGCAACTTGTGACTTAAATGCGCCTGCTTTAAACCGCATAACTTGTCCAAGTTTGATTCTAAATGAGTAATCGCTACCCTTAGTTCACGTTCGATGTTGAGCCGATTTCGGTATTTTGATTTTATAGAAGCTACTGCAGAGAAATCAACTTTACAAAGACAAGTTATAGGAAATGGCAATATAATCTGCATAGGTCGCTAGAAATTCTTCTTGCGAATTAATCCAAAACTCGACAATGATTGTCAACGAAAGTTTTATCTTCTGTTTTGTATTTGATGTCAAATCAATAAATTGTTCCTCTTCTTCCAACGATAAATCTGTAGGTATAACTTTAAACAGATTTGTTATCCACTCGTATTTGGCCAGAAGACATTTTCAAAGAAGTAACATTTAAAACATTTAGATAATGTTTTTAAATGATGTTGTATTCGTCTAAAAGTGACACATACATTTGTATTGCTTGGTTTGTTCTCGTTAATAAATGTTTTTAAATTAATAAACATTTCTGTGTCTTCGCTGTTTATTTTCTTTGGACAAAGTTCCAATTTTCGCAAAAAGTCGTTAATTTTATTTGATAGTTGTAATATATGAGTATTATTTCCCTGTAATTAGGTATTTAAGATACTTCATTTTTCAAAAATGTCACTCAAGTAAGATAGTTTCATTAGGAACAGTTTGTCAGTAAAATTTTCGGCATCTTGTGATGTTCTTCTTTCAAAAACGCGTATATTTCCTGCTTAAGCTCAAAGACTGTACTTCTTTTCTGAATGTCTTTGCGGAAAAGTAAGTCCTCCGACATATCATCAATGCGCCTACCAATAGTGTTATTGATACTGGCATTTTCTGACGCTGTAGTTACTAGTATAACTATCTCCTAGGATTGTTGCGACCATATCAACGGCAGCAGGAAAAATACGATATTTTGCCATAGTCTGAGGTTTCTTGCACTTGGCTATGCAATGTGTATCTTTATAACACGCAAGCAGAGCTTTTTGAGGTAACGACAAAACTTTATCAAAAACTAATTTCTGATTACTAATCTCTTTCAATGTCTTCAAAAACAAATTGCGTGACTTATTTTCGTGATCTTCATGCTTTGTTTGCACAAAACAAACGAAATATTACACGTCTACTCGCTGCTACGCTTACTATTAAACTAACCTAACTGAATATGCATGATGGTCGTCCTCACTGTCAAAATTTTTGGATGGAAACGCTGGCCTAGAAAATAATGGTAATCGTTTTAAACATTTAAACTAATATTTTGAAATTTGAATTACAATAATTAGTTCAGAATCTTTTAAGTTCTATTTTTTTTATATTTTCCCGAAACAAATCGGGAAAGAAATGTTTGCTACTATTGAATAAAATTTGGTAAGATCTTTTTAATGAGTTATCACAAGGTGGGTGTTACCATCTGAATTTTTTTTATTGGGTATCTATAGCCTAAGAGTTAAATGGGGAAGATTACCCTATAACTCATGATGATTTTCCATCTACATATGTTGTAGAAACGTTTTCTAAAAAAGTATAATACCTATTTTGCTTCCGGATACTCCACACATTGTATGTTTTCAAATTGACATCCTGTATACCCATACACGGGGTGTGGTGGAGCTCAGTTGGTAGAGCGCTTGCTTTCTGAGTAAAACGTTGATTTCTACTCTTTAATATACGCTTGCATATTCTGTTTTCTTCCATTCGCATCAGATAACTACCTATAATCATGTGATTCTCTGCGTCTTTGCTACTGCTATTACGAAGGCTATTCTCTCTTCGCTGAGCCTATCTAGCAGGCTGTGACATTTTGAAATAAATTTTGCCTGACATTTTAATGTAATTGTTTAGAAGTTTAACTATAGTGGAAGTTGTCAAATATACTTGAAGGTTTTTAAAATACATAATTTTAAAGTAATCCTTTCCCCAAGAGCCATGATTTTTTACGATTTCACGCGTGGCTTAAGCCTTAAAGAATGGTTTGAGGAAAGCAGTCGAGTGTTTGGCGACAAGTCGTGTTCCTTAGCTACAATAAAGCGGTGGTACAATGAATTTCAAGGTGGTCGACTTTCCTTAAGTGACAGCTTTCGAGCTCCTCGAGCCGAAAACGGCAGTTACCGAAAAGAATATTGGTCTTGTACGAAACATGATTCAAGGCCGGCATGTTACTGCCAGGAGTATTCAAGCAACTTTAAAGATTGGTGTGAAAGCAATCGACACCATTTCACACAAACATTTGATGGTACGTAAGCTTTGTGCCCGTTGAATTTCCCACAATTTGACTCCAGTTCAAATTAGAAAACTGTGTAGCATGGTGCAAATCTACACTGGATCGCTTTGACAATGGATCGTCTCATTTGGTGTACATCATTGCAGGTGATGAAACTACCCACGTTTCATCTACTGCGATGATCCCCAAAGAAAGCTACAGTCGGCAGTTTGGGTTTTTGAGAACGAATCGGCTCCAACAAAAGTTGTTCGTGAAAAAGGCTGAAACGAAAAGATGGTCGCCACATTTTTTGGAATTAATGGACATGTTTCCACTGTAGCACTGGAGGAAAGAAAGGTACACTACAGTTTGTTTGCCTCAAGTTCTCCAAAATGAGAAACGTACAAGAGGAAGGATCATCTTGCATCAAGAAATGACTCGGGTGCACACTGCTGCTCGAACGACTGACTATTTGAATGCCCAAAACATTGAAATAATGGGTCATTCGCCGTATAGTCCAGACCTACCACCTAATGATTTCTTTTTATTCCCGCGTGTAAAGAATAAGTTACGGGCTTTACGTTTTACATCGGCCGAAGAAGCGGTTGACGCAAATCAAATGATGTGTGATGAAATAAATAACCTAACGCGGGAAGATTGGAGAAAATGTTTTGAGGATTGGTTTTCACGGATGCAGAAATGCATTGACTGTGGAGGGGAATACTTTGAAAAATTATAAATCAGTTTGTTTTGTCCATAAATTGTGTATTACTGTAATAGGCTCACGAGAAAGGGAACAGCCTCGTATGTCTGGCTCTGCATACAATTCTTATATTTCTTGATTTGTTTTTTTGTGTCATGGTTCTTCTTCCTTTTCTCCACTAACCAGATATTTATCTGAAAAGTATTTTCCCTATATATTCATCTTCACTAATGTTTTGCTCTGTCCTTTGCGCATTAGACTTCTATTAGCCGCCGTTATTCGTACCTTCAATTCTATACTGTAGTCTTTTTCCCTATCAACTACTGTACTTAGAAAGCTGTTTACACTTTCAAACATACTTTTTCATTTGTCGCCATTCTGTATTATTAATCGATCCTGGTTCTCATTTCTTCCTTTTCCTATTATCTTGAGTAGTTATCTACCATCCCTCATCATTTTTCCAACACGAAGTTGAACAGCAAGGACGATAAGAAATCCTCTTATCTTAGTTCATTATTAACTTTAAAAGTTTCTGAGGTTGCCCTATGTATTCTTTCACTGTCTTTTGTGTTTCTGAATGTAATTTTAACTATTTTTTTGGTACTCCTAGCTTGCTCACAGTTTTGTACAGTTGATATCTTAGTATGTTCTCGTATGCCGCGAATATCTTATCACGTACTGATCTTCCTTTTCTGAAACCTCCCTAGTATTCTCCGACTATGCTTTTAATTATTCCTTGTAGCCTGTTTGCTCTTGGCTAGGATTTTGCTTACTACACTGAACAATGCTGTTCCTCTGTAATCCCACATTGTCTTGTACCCTTTCTTATAAATTGGGCACTATTGCTTTTGCCTATATCTGAAGCATTTCCACCTTCCCCTATATTTTTTCTATCAATAGATATATCTGTTTGGGTAGCTAATGTTCCTCTGAACTTTCATCGATTCTGCACCCTGTCTAGCTTAAGATAGTATAGGAGATATTCCAAACATACCTCGTAAAAAAATTAAATGTAAACATTAGTTAAACCTATTAATCTAATGTGTAACAGCACTTGTTCTATATGGAGATAGTTCTTAGAATTGCAAAATAAATGTTTATATTTGTTAAGAGTATACCCTTATATTGTCAAAAAAATGATTAATTTAAGTCTAATTACTGGCGCATTAATCGGTTTATAAATAACCAAAAACGGAATAGGGGAACAGTATGTACGCCGTATTGTTCTCACATTGAATGTAATTATGTTGTATTGAAAGTTAATATGATTCTTTCTAAACTCCGTGAAAAGACGAGGTGCATTTTGAATGTTCCCAGCCTAACTAGGTTAAAGAAACAATACAGCAGCGGATTACTTTTTATTTTTCAAGAAGATGTCAGCATTTTCAGACCTTTAAATATTATTTTTCTTGAACCTTTTAATACTCATTTTACTGATTCCACTTCACAATTGCCCAGAAATCTTTTACATTGTAGCTTTAAATATTTTAATAAGTAAAAATCGCTAGATGCTACGCCAGCAAGATTCACGAATTGCGGCAATTACAACTTTGTTCTTGTGCGAGAAGGTGTTGTCATGAAGTTGTAAGCTCCTGTAGATAATGTTGATGATTTTTGATGAATTTGCATTTTATCATCGATACAGTGCGGTATAAAATATTTTGTTCACTAAGTCAAGATTTTTCATTGATTATTAGACTCGTGTTTGCTAGATATCTGGAAATCATTATTTAATTTGGGGCAATGCCTTCCAATGTTGAAAATTTAATAACTGTTCCTT
>JABXWE010048308.1:0-19735 GCA_014611495.1 Limonius californicus
TCGCTTTCACCTGATGCCTGAATTGCTTGCATAAATGTTTTAAAACGTGTAAGTTGACCCTTTATTGTAGAGCGTTTTTTAATAAGCTTGTTTAATTCTTCATCTGCCATTGTAAAGTTATTACCGCCACAATACAAATTTGGAATAACCGAATAATGACTCAAATAGAGACGCAACGATAAGGAAGGAAAAATGGGTACTCACTTTGCACCTGTGCTTTGCACGTGTTCAGCAGACAGGACTCGACCAGCCAAGTTGTGCTTCTTGGGGCGTCCGGCTTTTGCTCCAGCATTGATTGACGAGAGTAGACCAGCCAAGTAGTGTTGGGGTGCCTCGTCGCTAATACTGCTCAATAATTCACTGGGCTGCTCGAAAATTCTGTTTTGTTGAATAATTGAAATTATTTGTTTCAATTATTTTGATGCACTGAATAATTATCCGGCTCGAAGGACCATGTTTTAGGCTCTCGCCTTTAATATTAAAAAAAACTCAAAGAGCCTTTGTGATATAAACTTTATTTTAATTATTCCATCGGAGCCACTTATTGATACATGCGTGTCAGTGACTCCTTCATGAACGAATGCCGGTCCGTCCGGTCCGACTCGAATGCCACCCCAACAGGGCGACGCGCAGAGGCGGCAAATTTAAACTTAATGGCAATTAACAATATTATTTCATATTATTCATATTAATTTAATATGTAAAACTACATAGTTTTAAAAAATATAATCAGCAATTTTTTGTTTTGTTTCTCATTACGATAATTTGTCTTCTTCTGGTATCATCTCCTTTCAAAGGTTAGTAACCATCATGGCAATCTTTATTTTCTATACTACTGATTTGAATAATTGATAGTACATCCGAAATATTTTCTTAAATTGCTCAGTTAGAAGATTCTTATTTTAACAACATTACGCCTGTCCTGTATCTTTCTTTGCATTACGAATTGTAATATTTTGTATTTTGCTCAACGCTCCCAAGATCTTTTACCTTCTTTATGTTATACATAAGATCTCGTTCTTTATTTAGTCTTTTAAATTCTTCTTCATTGGTGATCCTATCGGCTCATGTTATTCTGAGTATCCACCTATAGATCTACATCAAAAGTCAGTCATTGTGTGTTGTTTAAGAGTTCATGCTTCTACGCCATAAAGGAGCACTCTGTGATAGCTGCATTCAAAATCTTAACTGCAATGCAAGCTCAGATACCTGTTGCAGAAGAATCTTTTCATTTTGAGCAAGTTGGCTCTAGCTATTTCTTGTTCACATTTCTATCAGATTTATAATTCATTACTCTTTCTATTTGATGGTTGTTTATGGTTAAGCTACGAGGGCTGTTCTGTGTCCGCTAGTCTATCTAGCAGGCTGTGATATTTTGAAACAAATTTTGCTTGGCATTTTAACGTAGTTGTTTGCAAGTTTAATTATAGTGATAGTTGTCAAATGTACTTAACGGCTTTTGAAATACATAATTTTAAAGTAATCCTTTGCACAAGAAATCATGGAATTGAATAAAGAGCCTTATCAACTGTTATTTTTTACTATTTCACGTGTGGCTTAAGCCGTAAAGAACGTTTTGCGGAAATCAATCGAGTATTTGGTGACAAGCCGTGTTCCTTAGCTACCGTAAAAAGCGGTAGTATAATGAATTTCAACGTGGTCGACTTTCCTTAAATGACAGCTTTCGAGCTCCTAAGCCAAAAAAGGCAGTTACCGAAAAAAATATTGGTCTTGTACGAAACATGATTCAAGAGGACCGGCATGTTACCGCCAGGAGTATTCAAGTAACATTAAAGATTGGTGTGAAGGCAGTTGACACCATTTTACACAAACGTTTGATGATTTGATGGTACGTTGTGCCCGTTGGATTCCCCACAATTTGACTCCAGTTCAAAAAGAAAACCGTGTGGCATGGTGCAGATCTACAGTGGATCGCTTTGACAATGGATCGTCTCATTTGGCTTACATAATTACAGGTGATGAACGTGGGTATACTACTATGATCCCAAAAGAAAGCAACAGTCGGCAGTTTGGGTCTTTGAGAACGAATCGACTCCAACAAAAGTTGTTCGTTAAAGAAGCCGAAACAAAAAGATGGGCACGTTTCTACTGTAGCACTGGGGGATCGTCGTACTGTTAATGCTGAATGGTACACTACAGTTTGTTTGCCTCAAGTTCTCTAAAATGTTCACGGAAAACGTCCAAGAGGAAGGATCATCTTGCATCAACATAACGCTCGGGCGCACACTGTTAGTGGAACGACTAAGTATTAAATTTGAATGCCTAAAACATTGAAATAATGGATTATTCATCGTATAGTCCAAATCTAGCAACTAATGATTTCTTTTTATTTCCGCGTGTAAATAATAAGTTACGGGGTTTACGTTTTACATCGGCCGAAGAAACGGTTGACGCATTTAAAAATGAAATAAATAACCTTGCGCGGGAAGATTGGAGAAAATGTTTTGAAGATTGGTTTACACGGATGCAAAATTGCATTGACTGTGGAGGGGAATACTTTGAAAAATTATACTCAAATAAATTTATTTTGTCAATATATTTCTGTATTACTTTACTAGCCTTAGGAGAAAGAGAATAACCCTCGTATAGTGGTTGTGGTTCATTTTTAAAATTATCATATACTGGTCTTTAAATTAGTTCCACCAAATGTTGTAAATCTTCGGTGTTATTTGCCAATATCACTGTATCACCAACACATTCCAAAGTGTTTTTAAGTTTTCCATTAGTTACGATTCCCTGTTGAGTTTGTGCTATTGCTTTCTTGAAGATGGCTTCTACAGATAAATTAACTAACATCGGTCGGAGTATGTACCTTTGTCTGATACACCTCTTGACGTATATTTCTTTCGTGGAGTCTTTACCAATTCTGACTACCGGTCTTTGTCCCTAGTGTAGATATTCCATTAACCTTATATCTCGCCTATGGATGTCATTTTCTACTTCGAGCTTGATTACTTTTCCATGCATTATGTTGTCAAAAAACAGCATTATTCATGTACATATTTTTTTGTATTAAACATTGATTGCAAACAGTACTTCCCTAGTCTCAGGGCTTGCTTGCTTCTTGAAAGCAAACTGTGTTGGTTCAATACTATCTTAAAAAATATTTTTGGAGTATACCTTGTTAGAGTGATAGTTCCAAATTGGTCGCGTGATGTTGTGTACACTTACATAATTCAAATTAATGGATTAGACAATACTAAGGTAATATCAGTTTTATAAATATTATTATTTTATTATTATTAATTTATTATTATTATTAAACAATAAATTCCCTTTTTACCTTTCCGAGTAAGGGCAGTAGTAGTATTAAATGAGCGCCATTCTCCCTAAATTGACAAAACCCCCGCACAACTCCGATTAGAAGTTAATGGATCGTTTCGTATTGGTGTTTTAGAAAATAAAGTTTATGCTAATAACATAATCAATCTAAACAATTTAAAATAACTTGAAAGGAAAAATGTTGACTTAATAATTAATTATAACCTTAAAGGAAGAAGGAAGAATATTTGTCAAAACGTGTAGAATTTGTATAGAAACAATGCAAGACCTGGTGTTATAAATTAATCCTTAATTAATATTTATTTAGTGTAGTTTATTTTAATTAATTCTAGATTTTTATTTATATGTGTTTAAGCCATGGCTTCTTCTTCTTGTATCCTCTCTTTCTATCTTAATATTATGGAGTATTTTTGTTGGGAATATTTCCGTGGATTTTGAAATAAATGTGTAATCCCAATCAGAAAGGCGTGATTAAATGAAATGTATAAGCTTATCTACGGTTGCTTTTAAAAATATCTTTTAGTACACTTAAAATATTTGTATTAATTTTTGAGACCAACAAAATTTGATCATATTTTAAATCACGTTAGTTTTACATAAACTTAGGTCTTAGAAGAGGTGGTAGGTAATGAGAGATTATACGTGGGTTATTTTTTAATTAAGAAATGTTTCATCACAAACTGATAACAATTTATTATAACTCAAATCCTTGTTTTTGCAATGAAAATATGTCTTAAACTATTTCTTCAACACGAACCCCGTTGACATCTAAACATTTTTGAGATTAGGAGACAAGCTGGATAAACCCCTCATTGAAGAACTCTACCGCCTGTTTAGTGAACCAGTCGGCGACAGTTTGGTGAACGTCATCATCGGTCTATATGTGTTTTCCTTTAATTTCAGGAAGAAATAAAATCATATGGATGATGAACTGTACGGAGGATGATCCAAAACCTTCCATCGAAACTTTTTTGCCGTGTTTTGAGCAACGCGATGACCCGCGTTATCGTATAGCAGACACACCATCTTACTAAGCATACCATGTCGGCGGTTTTGTATAGGGCGTGTAAGTTTTTTAAGGTATCGCAGTACCTTTCTGCTCGAAAAAAATAATGAATCAGAAAAACGCCTTCCTGTTCCAAAATCCTCTATATGTGGGGGGGATGTACGAAGCGGTCTGCAGCGTGGGCGCCAAATTAGGGGCGTCGCGCGCACATAACGGGGGATCTCAAGCTTGTCGACGTGGCGGGTTGGCTTCGGCCTAGGTCCTTACCTAGCTCCATGGTTAAGTCCATCGAGCCTATGGAGGATGTCCGATTCTTCAGTCATTATGGGCGGCTGTCGGCCAGGCGAAGATGCTAGGTTGTCTTGATGCGCAACACAAAGCCTCTCAAGCATAACGAGGACAACTCCAACTCCTATGGTGCCGACTGGGTCTCTACTTTAAGGTAGAATCGAACGGAGCACTGTCCGCGGTTAACCAAAACCTCACAATTTGGAACCTCACTTGTGAGGGGGGTGTATTAGGTGTTCCACTTTAAGCGTGGACGTCAACTTGGGCGTCGCGTGTGGACTCATCTGTAAAGCCTTAACGGTACGTGGTCGGATAGGCGACGGCCTAGGTCCTTACCTAACCTGGCGGAGATCCGATCTACCAGGTGCATGGAGGATACCGGAGACTTCCGAGCGGCCCGCAAAGGCACGCGCGACGAAGTGGCTAAGTACATGATGCACAACACACAGCTCTCATGTGCCATTGAATAACTCCCACCTCCTATGGTGCCCACTGGGTCTCTACTCTAAGGTAGAGTCGAACGGGAGCTCTGTTCTTGGCTCTAACCAGTGCCAAATAATACAAACTGGGACTTCCTTCGGGGGGCGGTAGATGGACGAATATCTGGACATTCGGGGGATGAGGAATTGAAGGCTGCTTAGCACGTGCACTTACATTCTAAATCTCAGGCGATATAGGCGAGACAGGAGAAACAGGCGATACAGGAGGGACCTTACGGTCAAAGGAGATAAGCCGGAAGGAGGCAGGAGAAGAAGAGAGGAAGGAGGAAGTATAAGCCGGAGGGCGGCATTAAAGCGGTAGGCAAAGCCGGAGGGCGGCAGAGAAGTTGCACGGTGGAAAGATAGGAAGAATAAGCCGGAAGGCGGCAGTTAAAGGTAGAAGATAAGCCGGAGGGAGGCAAAGAAGGCGGAAGGTGGAACACCAAAGAGGCCACAGACAGAAGTTTAAGCCGGAAGGCGGCAGGTGGCAAAAGAGAGTGGCGGAAGAGTTCACCGGAGCTGCACTTTTGCACAAAGTGAAATGCCGAGAGTATACCCGTGATATGCGAAGCGTGGTACTCCTGCGCTAGAGAAAGTAAGAGTGCCTCGGGATGGGAGAGATGCCCCTTGTCCGGGTCAAACCGGGCGAGCTCTTCCAGTTAGTGGTTGGACTCGAGGTGGTAGTGGTATAAGGCTGGCTTGGGATTCACTGGATCAGAGAAGAATGCTTTGAACTCCAAGTCAGCCGGGTAGCCTAGGCCATCAACAGTAGGAAGTCAGACGCTAGACTGGCGGCCTTGACCCAGGGTGGGCGAAGCCGGTGTAACGGTCAGTCTGATGGGGACGGCAGTTTCCAGCTACCGGGCGCGTAGAACTGGGCGCATTATACCCGGTAACGTCTGGAAGGGGAGTGGCAACATTACCTGGAAAGGGGGAAGATATGCTTAATTGCTAGGTGCTTCCCCAGTTCTTATCAAATGTATGTTCCAAAATCCATTACCATGGTTTCAAGGTTGAAGTGCTACCATTCAAGAGACTGCTACTTAGTTTCAGATGTGTACGAAAAACATAGGTACCTATGTCACACCTAAGTCTCATCTCCCGTCACTATACGACCCAATAATTCATCCTCTTCTGTACAGTAACGATCAAAAAGTGCTCGAGAAACTGTTCTTTTCTGTTTATATTCTGGAATCAGCATTCTTGGAACCAACCCCGCATAAATTTTCTTGGTAGTGAAGATGTTCACTGACAATTTCATTAACAACAGTATAGGAAACATTAGGGAAAGCCGCTTGAAGCCCTACAATTATGAATGCCCTGTTTTGTACAATATGTGCAACAGCAGGTTTCAATTACTTGGTGCTGACTTACGGGCGTCCAGATCCTGCTTCATCATACATGTTTGCTCTCCATACGTTGAATAAACGACATCGTTTCCTCACAGTTGCCTTGTTCATCACACCTTTTCTATACATTGCAACTAGCTGTCGATAAATTTCAGCTGGATGAATGTTTTTGCATGTAAACGCGCCTTGCTATCGTCCGAATTGACGATCGAATGGTTTGTGAAATGCTACTGAAAAATAACGGTTGAGAAACTTAAGAGTGCGGAAATAACTGACAGCGTCACAGAAAAGTAAGACACGTTCCGGATCAAGTATCATTCCAAATCCTCAACCTGCGTTGTTAACAAACGATTCTAATTTTAAAAATGACACTGTACATAGTTCTAAAGAAAACGTGCTTTACATACTTCTTCAAATAAAACATACATGCAAAATTCAAATGGCAAATTACTGAAACGTAAGGTAGCATGTAAAAATTCACATCATATTTTTGTCAGTCGTGAGTGAATATTAAATTCTTCTGCAAATTCGGTAAAACTCCAACTATGTTTGGCGATTCTTAAGTCGTACTCGTGTGTTTATAAATAGTGTTTAAACGTTTCAAAAATTTACGTGAGAATGCTTATGATGACGCTAGAACTAGACGTCCATGGATCTCTTGAAGTGAAGATTAGGTATTGATAATTCGTAAAATTGTGTCTAAAGATTACGAAATAGCCCTCTGAATTCTAGTAGATGAGTTGAATAAGGAAATGATTAGACCAATTCTACGTGATGATTTGGGAAAGTGGAAGATCTAACGTTCGTCCAGTAATCTTAAGGATGAGCAAAGAAAGAGAAGACTTGCATCGTGCGCATACTTCTTTCAGATATATCTCGTCAATATAAATTATATAACATATAAAATATTAAAAACCATAATACCATGATAGCCTTATACTGTACTAATATGTTTGCTTGGTTTAAAAGTTTCAAAGATGGACGAGAGGACGTCCTAAAATAACGTCAGATCAGTTACATCAGTAAGGGGACAATTCGACAAATGTTACATGGAGATTTGGAAAAGAAGATCTGTGCAATCCCGCAATGTTATGGATGAATAAAAACAAAGAAGAACTTTATCGTAAATAGCAGACAGCTGTATAAAAATTCACATACTTTAGTCTTTATCGAATCAGTTGTACATTCTTGACGTTTGATGTATCGATTTGGATTAAATAGTGCAATTATATCTAGTGACAGCATGATACACTTGTCATTTCTGTTAGATTTTGTATTTGGATGTCATGGGATTAAAAGAAAATGATCTTGACTTTGGCGAAAATTGTGTATAGATAAAAAATCAGATAGCAGGAAATACATACCATAGATTATTAGCACTTCAATACGATACGTGTAAACAAAATCTGTAAACTGATTAAATTGTTTTATAACCGTTTAAGAATAAATTGACAAAACATAATTCTTTGAAATATTTGGCTTCATTCCGTCACACTGTAATAATTAATTTCATTAATTAAATTATAGCCTTACCATATATTTATCCAAATTTTTAAAACAAATATACAAACAAATGTTTAGCTTAAAAGGGCGACAGAAACATTAAATCAGACTAACTGGGATAAGTATTAAATTTAAAATACAATAAGTATTTCTTATAGTAACGGTATATTATAAGAATATGTTAACCATATTTTAAAAATAGTAAATGTATGCGAGGAAGTGTGTGGTAGCGCAGTGTACATGCTCTCTTTGTAGGCAAAACGTCGATTATGGCTTGGCTCCGATTCTCCAGCATTGTAGCAACAGCGTATAAAAACCTTATCCTGCAACCTATCACACACAATTTCTTAATCCTGCGGGATCCCTCGTGGTTCTATCTTATCGCTGAGGAGAAGCACATGGCAGACAAGAGACCTGTGTCCAGCAATAAGACGAAAAGGCTGATAACGAACATAATACACAGAGAGAGAGTTAAAAGTATGGAGATACCGATTTGCTGTCGTTAATATTCATTTTATAAGAAAATGTTCAATGCAAAAGGTTTTTATGAAATTTTTATCTACATATTGATATACACGACAAATTTTGTTATTCAATTGTTTTTGAGTTATGACTTTACGCAATATTTGTATAAATGACAACCTATTAATGTTATACTACTATTCGATAGAGAATTTTTTTCTCTTAATAATGGTAACCAAATTTTTGGGTTTGCATAACGTTTCTTCGAGAAAATGGCGGTTGAAGTTAAAGTATTTAAAACTAAAAAATACCCCCTATTATAATGATTTGTTTTAAATAATATAAGGGTTGTAACAATATTTCCGTCTACGCTATCGTTTCGTATTCAATTTAATGTAGTAATTTTAATCTGCAGAAACTCCGTTTCGGCGCAGGGATTGCTGAACGCAGGGCGGTTGGGCGCAGGGGCTGTTGGGCGTAGGGACGTTTAGGCGCAAATATATATTACAGTGGTGTATTCTATAAATATTTTGTATTATTAATAAAATTGCTGAATTATTCGCAATTTTATTAATAAATGCAATTGATAAAACAATTGATTAAAATAACAATATAAACGTTCAAATGAAGCATTCTTATATATTTTTTATGCAAGAATATTGTTGTATTTAGGATATTTAATCAGAAAATTACTATTTGCCTAGCTCAAAATATACCGTATGTCAAGAAAAGTACTGACGCCTATGTATATATTTTTTATTACTAGATTTTTATAAAACGTTGATGAGTGTTTTATTTCATATTATGTCTAGTGTATTTGATTGGTGGTTTTCCTTTTGCCGAGAGTATATGTAGATGTATATGTAGATCAATTAAAAGAAATATTTGAAGATAAAAAATTTATTAAATGTTAATATGCATTCTCTTTATTCAATTTCTTGCGAAAGTCTAGTTTCTAACTATAGAAATATGGAATATTCGAATCGTATTAATAACATTTATTAAAATAACGCCGTTACGTAATGAAATATTCGATATTAAGTGTTATTAGTGTGGAAAGTTGGCGTTTCGACAACCATTATGATGTCGACCGAGCGTGGAAAGGCATCTTTAATATATGTTTGCACCCAAATGTCCCTGCGTCCAACAGTCTCTGCGCCCAACCGTACTGCGCCAAATCGTCCCTGCGCCCAACCGTCCAGGCGCCAAACCTGGTTTTCGGTAAATCGGCCGCGCCAAATCCAGCAAAAAATGATAGTCCTACAATATTATTTGTTTTCTTTAATTTTGTATTTTGTATTTAAATATCAGCTCTGTTCTCTACCACCTTTCAAGCATTAAATTTGTAAATAAAATAGCGCTACGTGCGGTGATCCTAGGTAAGCGCGCTGGGACGCGAATCATAGGGTTGCTTGGCAACGCCATGATTCTTTTAAAAGAAAATCCTTAAAATAATGGTTTTTTTTTTATTTTAACCGCTTTCGTTTACTAACTATAGTACAGCCGCATTACACGGATTTATAGGATGTACGTAGAAATAGGTCTTCTGAAATCATCAACTTTAATATTATGTAATAGGGACATATAAGAGATGTGCATATTATGTGTTCATTATCGTAAAGCAATAGTTTCAAAATTATTTAAATTAATTCTATATTCTACATTTTCTGCATTTCATTACGGTCCTGAAGCGAGCGACTATATTATTATTCCAATCAACCCGTTTAAAGTAATCATCTGTTCAAAATAGATATACAGGGTGTCCTACGACGTGAGGTCACTACTTCGTGTATGTAAGCTTTAGACCAAACAAAGTTAAAAATTCTAATAAAATTATGCCCTAAAGTAAACCGTTTTCAAAATACAGAGTGTTAAATTATTATTTATTAATTAATTTCCAATTTCAGGAGTGCCATTAATATTTATTTTTATTTTAGTTTAAACTCATTATAAAGATTGTTCAAAATGATCACCATTGCTCTCAAGATACATTCTGGCTATACTTAAGAGAGATCTGGTTGACCTACGTAGCATATTATTTTTTTCCGAATTAGTTCTGCTGCCTCAAAATTGCGTCTCCTACGATCTCTAACAGTCTCTGATGGTGTTTTATATACCATATCTTTCATACGCCCCACAAATAATAATCTAAACAAGTTAAGTCTGGAAATCTTGGAGGTCAGGGGTGATGTTCTCGTCTACCAATTACACGTCCTAGAAACCGTTGATTCAAAAACTATTTTACACGTAACGGCAAGTGCGCAGGGGTAGTACCACATACGATGTCTAATCGCCAGAGGGGCATCGTCTAACAATCCTCCCAAATGATCTAGAAAATTTAAACATCTGTCGGTGGTTAAATGGTTTTCAAAAACGAATGGACCAATCAGCATATTATCAATAATTCCACACCAGATATTCACTGAAAACCTATGTTGATAATTTGACACTGTGATTTCGTGTGGATTCGCCAAATCCCAAGAATGGCTGTTTTTTCTGTTCATTAATTCATTCCTTGTAAGTGTTGCCTCATCCGTGAATAAAATTCTACCATATAGGTTTCGATTTTGAATAATGCCGAGGCAAAATTCCATACAACTAGCGAAATCTGTAGGCAAGAGGAAAGTTTCATGTTCACGTAAGTGGTTGTGCCCTCGATGGAAAATTCATGGGTCTGGTAGTCGCCGATTTGGAAATTTCAACCCATATTCTCGAGCAACTGCTATTGAGTTTTCATTACACAAACCGTACATGTAATGGATATCGGATTAATCTCGCGTTGTAAAAGTAAACATTATCAACATTGTTAATAAGCGCAAGCAGAGAAATTAACTTTAAGGTACTTTACTGTTTGAATCATTATCATCATCATCATCATTAACAGCCTATTTGTCCCACTGCTGGGCATCGGTCTCTTCTCTGCCACGTGTTTATCCTTAGCGCTAAGGTAGAAACACGGAGGACCTACAGTTTAACGTCGAATCCGAAGGACAGAAATTCCAAAGAAGAGTTTTAGCATTAAGATCTCACGGTTGCAAGTCGGATTGGGAAATTGTATGTGGTGGGTTCCAGACAAGATTTTTATAAATCTGCATAGTAATGCTTAGATTTCGAACTCAAGCCAGAATCGACGTTTTATTCAGAAAGCGAGCGCTCTACTAACTGAGATTCCACCACACACAAGTAAATAATATCATTTCCATAGTAACGTAGACAGTTTGTATCATATACGAGTACCACTTAATATCATTTATTGTTTCGGCTGCTTCATAATTTAACTAAAACAGGCCATAACTTATTTAATAGTCGATTTATAGAAAATGACCACTACCAACAGGATGGTGCACCGGTTCATTACTGTCATAAAGTTGAGACGCCAGTTATCATTAGCTATTTATGAACCGTGGTACCACCACAGTAGAATGCCACTGTATATCTTCGGAACACAATTATACATAATATTTTGGATTGTATTTCTTGGGAGTTAAAACAAGACAAAATCTATCAAAAAGATAATCGTAGAAGTGAAGATCAGGGGTGTGACATAGGAAAATACAATATAGTTTTAAACGCTTACTGCATGCAGTTGGAACTAATTTTGTCTCGGAAAGACTGGTGTAAAACAGTGAAAACGCTATTAGCAGTTTATAGTAACTCAGTGGGACAGTGCGAATGCTGTCAGTCGAGATCACAGTGAAATGCGGTGGGATCGGCTGCTTGGTCGAACCCCGGCTGAGGCGACAGTATTTCAGTTAGTTCAGTTAGTTAAGTTTAGGGTGCATCTTGCATGAATGGTTAGTATGTAAGCGACGCCCCCCCCCCTGAAGTAATGCGAAGCGGTTCCGTGTGGGGGGGGGGCGGTTGGATAAATGAATGGAAAAAAGTATATAGTTACTCCTTCTAGAAAAAACAATTCATTGAAATGGAAACAGAAACCCCGCCAAACTAGAATGTAGTACTATTCCGAAAACATTTTATATTATTCTATAATCTCCTTCAGAGATGTATAACAGCATACCATACCATTTGGTAGGATCTTTGTGGATGATAGGATTTTACTTATACCTGTTGGTTTTGCTTGTTTGCAAATCTATTATGATAGCAATGTGGGTTCTGTTCGAAATATAGATTTGCTTTTAGAATGGTAGCAAATGGATGAGCAAAGTGTTTTGACTACGTTACTAAACGTTTAATATCTTTTGGATATCTTGCACAAAAACATGTTCAAATTCTTTTCATGTTCTTTGAATTCTACAGAACTGGTTATATATATATTTTTAATTAACACATTTCGCTTTGATTAAACAAACATCTTTAAATTACCTTAACCTGATCACGTTGTCTCAAATTTTCGTATTCATTTTATCATACAACTATTTGATCATAATTTCTAACAACGAAATGCCACCGATAATCTTTTGGCACTTTTATTTATATTGAAAATATTATTTTACAATAAGAAATTCTATACGCACTGTATTTTACTTCATTTAGAAAAGTAATCTTGTCTACTAGCATTCTTCTATGCGTTGTGAAAGTGTATCTCAATATGAGAAATATCCAATAAAGAATTAGTGTTCTGATACAAGCTCTGATTATTATTTCCTGTATTAATGATAATATTTTACTGATGTCTTAATATTTTTCCAGGTAGTCAACCAGCTAAAGGATTATGGGGGATAAAGCATACCAGAAGGCCCGTCGACGCGTTGGTCGCCTCAGCCAAAAGTCTCACGCAAGGGCAAGTTCTGCCCTTAGTTAAAGTAGAAGTTTCAAAGGACGGTTTAAAATTTAATTCACTTATAACGAAAAAGAACGAGAAACCTCCGGTGAATTATTTCAAGGTAGATACAATTTCGTATGGAGTACAAGATCTAGTTTACACAAGAGTATTCTGCATGATTGTGGTTAAAGATGAAGACTTGAAAAATGGTGTCCCATTCGATTGCCACGCATTTGTGTGCGAATCAAGAAACCAAGCCCGACAACTAACATATGCCCTTGCAGCAGCGTTTCAGGAATATGGAAAGAAGATTAAGGAGGAAAACAAAGATAATCCCAATGCTGGCAAGAAAAAGTTTGCTATTGATTTGAGAACACCTGAAGAACTAGAACAGGCCTCTGATGACGAAACTGAGGCTTAGTCAAAATCGTTTTGTTTTACTTTAAACTTTAGTGTTAGATACGCATTATTATACGTTATTATCAGATATGAACAATGTGAGTCAGGTTTTGCTATTAAATATAAAACTCGAAATAAGAACGTTCAAGTGAAATAAGCTAAAAACTTGATACCGTTTTCTGGGTAACAGAACGGTTACTCTCTGGACAAAAACTCCCCGGACATTAACCACTTGGCAATAACTCCCTGTTTAAAAAATCCCCAAATAAAAATCCTGCCGTGTAAAAAAACCCCCGGACATTTACTCCTCCCGTATGAAAATAAAAACTCTTTTTAAACAGGGGGTTATTGTTCTAGAACCATTATTATGGTAGGGTTTAAATTTTGGCATGCTATTTACTGTTGGTAGTTGCTTAGACCAATGATATTTAAATTCTAGAAATATATGTAAAAGCGTGTTCCAGTGAAATTTATTTGGGGCTCGTTATTTCACTACTCGACAGATATAATGGCGTTACATTTTAGATGTTTATTAAATAATGCTATAGACAGCTGAAGTAACATTCACAGAGAATTTTTCTCTCTTTTACCAATGCGGATGTATTATATCGATTCTTAAATGCTGTAAAACGTTACTGTTTGCATAAGTTATCAAAAGCAAAATGCCAATTTTTTTATAAATAATGTACTAGCAAATATAAAACCAAAAATTAAATTGTAAACTCTAAAAAATATGTTTTTAACTAGCAAGTTATCGAAGCAACATTTTGATGTAAATAGGTTGTATAACACAACATTATTACACCAGTGCAATTGTATTGTTTTTTTCTAAGCAATAGTTTATTTAAATATGCTAAATACAATTATGTAAATAACAATAGTTAATAATAATTAATTTACTATACTGAGTCAACCGAATGTCTTGAGCGTAATTTAAAGGACCACAAGTAGTGCTTTGTAATAAATAAATTTGTACTATAAAAAAAGTATTTGTAGTGTTCAAGCGAAGGTACTACTAAATTAGTGCACTGGTTTTCTAAGAACAACATGACTTATTTATTGACAACAGTTTGAACCCGGAGGTAACTAATTTGCTTAGATGAACTTGTTGTTTAGATATCTCTTACGAACTCCATGTAAATAGTTAATAACATATTAAATTATACAACCGAATTTATTAAAATCGACAATTTTCATACAGCAATTTGTTCTAAATATATAATAAACCAAAGGTTTGTTCATATTTGTACCTGTATTAATAATTTTGTAATAGACTGTATAAACACGAGTGTGGATTATGTAAGTAAAAACGATTCATTATGTTTAAATGTTGAATCTAAGTTTTTCTGACAATTGAAAACATGAATCATTTCCTTTTTATTGTGCTTTCCCTTGCTGATTGTTTGCACTATTCCGATCTACATTTTGTAACTACTAATAAAAATGGAACGATGAACAATAAAAATTTAAAACTAGATTAAGCTGAAGTATCAGACTAAAGTTCCTCATTGCTGTTGTTAAATGCAGGTTTGAATATCACAATCTTTCCCGCATTTATTCAAAACAGCCGGAATACGAACTAGTTTTTCCCTTTTGTTTCACATCGATTGCAATTCACATTTTCACACGTATCTTTTGGAAAAATGCATTTATCAGGATGAAATTATTATTGGCGATATGAACATAAATATTCTACAAGACTCAAATTTTGCAAATGAATATCTAAATAATTTGTATGAGTCTGGTTTTGTATCTTGTATAAATAGTTATACTCGAATACAAAACGATTATAAAAGCTGCATCGATCATATATTTATAAAGACCAAGATAAGTAGAAATGAAATAACGCCAATAATTTTAGAATCCACAATTACTGATCACTTTTCTATAATAGTACAAATTAATGTATGTGAAGTGACTCCAACATCTAAAGGATGTGTTAAAAAAGAGAGTGTAAATTATTGTAAGCTTAGACAATATTTAATGAATGAAGACTGGAGTGATATGTTTTTAGAAACTGATTTGGATAAAATTACTACTGCCTTTGTAGATAAGCTTAGTGAGTATGTGGGTTTCTGTACGACGGTAATAAGGAAACAAAACAATGTGGTGCCCAGAAAACCTTGGATAACAAAGGGTTTACTTAAATCTATTAAAATCCGAGATGAATTGTTCCAGAAGTATAAAACGTCGAATAATGCCTATGATCTTCAACAATATAAAATTTACCGGAACAGGATTATTAGTTTAATATCTAAAACAAAAGCCTCCTATTATAAAAATAAAATTAACGGAAATCTCAATGATAGCAAATTTATTTGGAAAACAATCAATAATTCTTTAAATAAAAATGTCTCATCGGATTCCATAAAAAGCATTAAAGTAAACGATATTAACTTAATTGCGGAAGATCAAATAGCTAACGAATTTAACAAATACTATACAAGTATTGCAGAAAAAATGGCAAATCAAATTACTAATAGCGCTTGCAGAACAACGAAAACCGATTCGCCTCCGTGTAAAAGTACCATATTTCTTCAACCCGCAGATGTTATCGAAACAAAGGGATATATTTTGGAACTGAAAGCTACTGTAAGTCCAGGATTTGATAAAATAATGGCAAGAACCCTACGAGAAGTGGCTGATTACGTTGCTCCACCTCTTACAAAAATAATCAACTTGTGCTTCGAAACATCTAAATGTCCCGAACATTTCAAAATAGCAATTGTTAAACCATTGCACAAGGGGGGTGATAAACAACAAATAGAAAATTATAGGCCTATCTCTATACTGTCAAATTTAGGAAAAATTTTTGAAAAAGCATTAAAAAAACGATTAGTTGATTTTTTAACAAAAAACGATCTCTTATCTGACAGACAGTTTGGTTTTAGAAAGAAATTAGGCACGCAAGATGCTATAGCATATCTAATGCAGTTAATTTATAATAACATTGATAAAAGTACTCCTACAATAGCAGTATTCATCGATCTTGCAAAAGCTTTTGATACCGTCAGTCATACGAAACTTTTAGAAAAATTAAATTATATGGGTATAAGAGGTAACGCAAACTTACTTATCGAAAATTATCTAAAAAATCGAAAGCAATTTGTTAGAATAGGGGATACATTAAGCGAACCATTAATAATTAAGACTGGAGTGCCACAAGGAACTGTGCTCGGTCCGATACTTTTTATTATCTACATAAATGATTTATTAACCTGTAAATCTTCTGGTACAATTTTATCCTATGCTGACGATACTGCCATAGTGTATGATGGGGAAAATTGGCCTATCCTTAAAAATAAGATAGGCCAAGATATAAAAATGATAAAGGAATGGATGGACAGTAATTTACTAACAATGAACATTAAAAAAACTAAATTTGTACCTTTTGCATCGTACAAAAATTCCTTGCCACGTTTTATGCATATAACAATACATAAATTTGATTGTATTGAGGCGAAGTGTAAGTGCGAAACATTTATAGAAAAATCGGATACAATTAAATATTTGGGTGTAACTCTGGACGTAAACTTAAAATGGGAAATGCATACATCATTACTTGTAAAACAATTACGTGGTTTTTGCTATGTTTTTAAACAATTACGGGAATTTTTGCCTATTAAAACTTTAAAACAAATTTACACCGCGTTAATTGAAACACATCTATCCTATGGTATTTTGGGTTGGGGAGGAGTTTATAAAACGACTTTAAAAAATCTACAAGTAGTGCAAAAATTACTTATAAAAATTATATTTCGTAAAAAGTTACGCTTCGACACAAATAAACTTTATTTCGAAACAAAAATCTTTGATATAAGGCAGTTATATTGCAAAGCTTTACTACAGAATATTTTTAAAAATCCCAGCCTAATCAATAGAAACATTGTATCTAATACTTACAGAACGCGCAATAAAGAAAATAAAATTGTGGATTGTCCTGTAGTAAAGAAATCTCACGGCAAAAGAAGTCATGCATTTTTTGCCGTAAAGGTTTACAATATTTTACCTAAACCTATAAAGGAAGAAAAATCGTACAGAAAATATGTTAAATCTATTAAAGAATGGCTGCTCTGCTATCCGCGATTAGAAATTCAACGCCTTTTTGAGTAAATGTTTGTATCCGCTGCAGTAATTTATAATTTTTTATTATCTTTTTAATAATTTATATTTATTTGCCGTCTTCATTCATTCATTCATTAATTCTAAATACATTTGTTGTTTGAGGAATAACTTTTAGTTTTATAATTTTGTTTATGTGTACTTCCACACTCAAGTTTGGATATAACTTAAGTGGAAGAGTGCCTTGTATTTGTTTTTTTTTTACATTTGTGTTACCAATTGTAATTATAACTGAAACTGAAATAAATACCTATTATTATTATAATTACCTTGCATCACATTTTAATTATGGCAGTAAATTTGCTGTGTGGGGAATCGTAACTACACCGGAAATAATTGTTTAAAGTTATTTCTGGAAAGTCATACTCATGATATCGTTGATAAGTTCAATTCAATTGCCATATTTTATTGAACTACGTTGAAAGCCAGAACTCCAAACTTACCCTTAAAATTGTATACCTTTAGACATTTGACAGCAACTACTGATCATGTTTAAAATTTTCTTATAGAAAGTAATAGTTGATATTATAACTATGTATTATACTTGAATAAATAAGATCAATAATATTAGGTATCTAAATTCTATATCTTCATGATATACAACCGACAGAATTTAAATAGTATTCAAAATATGTCTCTATATAAAACTCTTACTAATTATTTATCTGGAAGTACTGCGATTTGTATCGATATACAAGTATATTAATGATCTTTGAAATTTGTACTTTTCTGAAATACATATATGTATAGTCAGTAACGTGTTAACGTGCAAAGATAATTTATATTAAGTTATCATAGTTTGGAATAATTTTTTAGACATTCTTCACAAACTGTACATTACGTGCTGATAATCCGTGTTTTATTATGTTCTTCTTGTATTTCGAAATTTGAACCGTTTCTTTAATTCTTCTTTCAACCATCTAAGTTTAGCTTTGTTGAAGATTTATTTCAGGAAAATTATTCCTAACTATATTAACATCAATAAGAGAACGAAATATTACATATCTAACTGAGAAGATCATCAAAAACGCTAAACTTAAATGGCTGAGAGAAGAATAAAAAAAATGCTTGAGAATTAGAGATACATAGGAAGATCATCATAAAACATCAATTAGTAGCACATAATCATTGGTTTAATTAAGAATGTCTGAGAAAGAACATTATTGTAAACTATATTAATATCAGCATAAAAACCAAATATTACAATACCTTTAATTGAGAAGATCATCAAAAATACTAAAACTTAGATGTCGAGAAAAGAATTTTAAAAAAGTTGAGAATTAGAAGATATAAAGAAAATCATCATAAAACATGGATTAGCAGCACGTAATGTTTAGCTTAATTAAGAATGATTTGAGGAGGGAAAATTTATGTTGTAACTATTTAACATCAATTCAAAAAAACCACATTAATAATATATCTAAGTTGAGAAAATCATTAAACCCTAAACTTAGATGACTGAGCCAGAAGAATTAAAAATAGATGAGGATTAGACATATAAGATATCAAAAACATAGTTAACAGCACAGAGTGTTTAGGTTTAATAAACACTGTCTTAAAGAATGAAAATGATTTCATTAAGTTAATATTAATTACCAAGAACCATTTACTTACGTAATTGAGATCATCAAAAAAACGGTAAACTTAGATGGTTCAGAGAAGCATAAAAAATGGTGGACAATTAGAGCTATCAGAGATGATAAAACATGAATTAGCAGCACAGAATGTTTGGATTAATGAAGTATGTCTAGGAAAGAAATTTATTGTAAACTGTATTAATATCAATAGAAGAACCAAATATTACATACCTAATAAAGATGATCATCAAAAACGCTAAAATTAGATGGCCAAGAGAAGAATGAAAAGAATGGTTGAGAATTAGAGATATGAGATAATCATAAAACGTGGATTATCAGCATAGAATGTTTGGTTTGATCAAGAACTTCTAAGAAAGCAAATTATTGTAAACTGTATTAATATCAATAGAAGAACCAAATATTACATACCTAATAAAGATGATCATCAAAAACGCTAAAATTAGATGGCCAAGAGAAGAATGAAAAGAATGGTTGAGAATTAGAGATATGAGATAATCATAAAA